>JAGKPX010000083.1:0-78538 GCA_022609215.1 Alternaria triticina | reverse complement strand
TATTACGCCTAGTATATATACTTAAGCGCTCTTAGTACTAAATACTTTATACTTAATAAATACTTATAAATAGATATTATATTAATAGATTATAGTACTAAAGTAATTCTTAGTAAAAAATTTAAAAATATTAAAATATTAGCTAAAGGCTTAGCGCGCTAAGCTTTATAAAATTTATAACTTAAATAATTATAAGTAGGCTATAGAGGCTCTGTACCTTATACTTATTCTTATATACCTATATACTATTGCTTACAACACTAGATTAATAAATATAAATTATATAATAGTGCGGCTAATAGTTCTAAAAGAAGAGAGAACGAGCAGCTAAAGCACTTATTCTAGGCTGTTGAATTGTTTTTAGAGAAAGAGCTAGAGAGGCTATTTAGAGTTATCGTTGCGATTTTGGAACAGCTAACAAGAGCTTGGAATATAGAATGAAGAAAGCTATTGGCGAGGAAGGAGCTTTTATGCACGCAGCGCTTGCGCTAGTCATAGGAATAGCCGCTGTACGATTCCAAAATCGCATCATGAGACTTTTGTGAGATCGCAACGCGCCGGCCATTTCTTACATGCTGGCAGATCTCGATCCAGAAGACCAGAAGTCGTCATATCTACGTCCTGTATCGTTTTGAAACAGAGATAGAGTATGGATTTGGAGATGAGAACAAAAGGTCAAGAGAATGTGTGGGAGTCTTTCGCGGAAGAGCCGAACCATACCAGCGGTGCGGGCCAGTTTTGGCAAATTATGGGAAGTATGTTGGTGTAGAAGAGAAGAAGCAGAAGACAGGAGGAGTAGTTTATATGCTATCTACCGTACTCCGGAATTCATAGAATGGTTGTCTATGAAGTTCAGAGGCACACTGCTCATGAAAACTCCGCAGTCGTCATTCGGAACTGGTCCTGTCTCTCCATCATCATGGCTCCAATGTATTTGGCGACAAAGGAAGAAGAGAGGACATATACAGCAGGGTATGATAGTTTGAGAAGCGCACAAACGTCCATGCGTGCCAATTCTCATGATTTTGGTAAAAATGAAGGAATTGGTATGTAAAGAAGGCCAGGAAGGCACAAAAGCAGAAGGTCTTTTATACCAAGCCTCTGAAGTATGAATGCGGAAGGTCTGGGCTCGCGAGATCATAGCCAATTTCTGAGATTGTTTTGAGAAGCAAACTCCGCATATCATGCTTTTGTCGACTTTTGAGTATAATGTAGCTGCCAGAGAGCAAAGTTCGGTATGGTGGGTCGAAAAGAAGGCGGAGAAGACATGAGTCGTCTTTGGCTAGCTTTTGAGAAGAAGAGCAGAACACGTGATCTTGTGCCGTAATGCTTTTATTAAACCGCAGGGAGAGTGTGATATAGAAAGCCAGCCCCCAAGCCAACGAGAGAGGACTTTATACCACTCTCTCTAGTCCCGGGGACCGACATGGGTTGGCCACTACGGGTTTTGTCGACAGGCGCTGCTCATCATCCAGTCGCCCGTGCTTTTTGGTTCTTCCCACGAACACTCCGACATGGGTATTCGCACATGTGGTTTTAGAAAGGCGGAAAGAAAGGACAGCTCATCGTACAGGATGAAGGGGTTTTCGAGACGGGAGAAGAGCCATTCGATGCCGCTCATTATGTTTTTGGATTAAAGCACCAGAAGTAAGAAGGTAATGAAGAAGGCCAGGAATGCGAGATTGAGGATGTTTTATAACTGCAATGGCGTGTTTCCAGATCCTCTGCTCTTGATCATAGTTCTGCTACTTTTGCGTTTTGATAGAAACAAGGCTCTTGGGATAATGTATGGGCATGCGCGATGTCTAATCTCCAGAGCATGGCTTCGTTGTCGTGAGTTTTTGGATGCTAGAGTAACAGCTACACACCGCGAGCCGCAGACATGTCAAAGTTCAGATCTTTTTTAGGAGGAAGAAACTCAGAACAGCCATGGATTCGAAAGAAACAAAATTTGGTAAAGCCACAGAAGGAGTGGTGTATAGGAAGCAAGAAGAAGAGAGGAAGAAGAGGAGCTTTTATATCCCATCTCCATCTTGTCTTCTCCAGCCATGTACCCTTTTTTCAGAAGGTTCGCTACTCAGCACTCAGCACAGCTCACACCATGATGTATGCTACTACCCATTTTCAAGCCGCACGGCGCCCCTTCATCAACTGTATCACAGACGTCTTTTTGTGAGGAGAGCGTGGAAGTAGAACGAAGCCAGCACACTCAGTCATCGACACCCGGCGTTTCATTTTTGAGTAAAAGAGGGAGAAGGCCGAGAACAAACATCCCAACGGTCGAGGTCTTCTTTTGGTAGAATGCGAAGAGATCGCCGAGAGGCCGACATAAGATGGGAATCGAGGGATGTGTTTTTGAAATGCGATAATCTCGATCGCGTTACCCCATGACTTCCCAATGGTTGTCTTTTGGTAAAACTACACAGGAAGTGCGTTTAAAGAGGTAAAAGGAAGAAGAAGCAGAGGGGATTTTTATACGCCACCGCCAGCATCTCCGCTCTCCATAATCGGGTTGCCCATCATTTTGTATGTGCAGCGCAAAAAGCAGTGCTCTCCATGGGACCTTTTCCAGAGCACTTAGATAAGGCTCACAGCCTCCATGACAGGGTTCGAGTTGTTTTTTGATCGTTGGTAATGGGGAAGAGAGCAGCGCGAGCGCACATGCCTCTTGTTGAATCGTCATTTTGGAAAAGAGGAGCAGGAGCCCACATCGGCTCTAGAATCACTGGTTTTGGTATAAGAAGGAGGAAGGTGGTAATTGTAGGAGACAAGAAGCCAAGAGAGCAAGAGGGAGTATTTATACATCTCTCATATCCGGTCCCGAGCATAATGTCCCACTCCAGGGCGTTGAGTATCAGGCCAGCGGGACAAGTCTCTCGTCTCATTAAAAGACATGAGCTCGTATTTTGTTTTCCACAACAGTCGACTTCCACATAACAAGGATGCGCCAAGTTTTTGGAAGAAGCCGAGGCGCAGAGTGCATATATGTTCAGTGGTTCTTGTTTTGTGGAAAGACGAAGGCCAAAGCGCACATGTTGATTGTGACGTTCATGTTTTGGAAGAAGAAGGCCGACGCACACATGCAAAATGTGCTTTTCGCTTTTGGAAATGATCGAAGGAAGCGTGCGGTAGTTTGTAGGAAGCAGAGAGACCCGAAGAAATATTTTACACACCTCTGGCAGTCGGGCCAGAGGAATCATCATTCATCTTCTATGTCGATTTTCGAACAGCACAGTCGCCGGCGCCATGGTACTAGTTTTTTTCGTTTTGTAAAGATACCCAGAAGAGAGTCTTCTCATCAAAGAGCGGAATAGGCATTTTGGAAAGAAGGTTGGAAAGAAAGTTGGGAAGACGGGCGGACGGCGCACACATGGTTCGCTTGCTAGCGTGTTTTTGGAGAAGGCCACCAGGGCAAACATGATTTGCTGCTATTACAGTTTTGGAGAATGACTTGAACAGTCGTGGTATAAAGAAAAGAGAAGGGTGTGCCCATGAGAGGCTTTATATACCCCCTAGCGCGAAAAATTCACAATCACATGCAACACATATCATCAGAAGTTGAGTGAAGTGAAGACGCCAAGGCCTAATCATCATTGCATAATCCATCCGATCATCAATCTATCATATACCCACCCCGCAGTCTACGCAAAGAATGATATAAAGAAAGAGACTCCTGTAAATGCCCATAATCATCATGTATACTTCATGAAGCATCGCAACCAAGCGTCAAAAGTGCCGTTACCGTAGGTGAGAATTAGGCGGGAGGAAACGAGAGCCCCGAAAATGTAATGGCAACCCACCATCCCACTCATCTCTAAAACCTTGTTGCAGGGAGAACCATCCATAGTAATATACACATATCGCAAAACCTTCTTCTAATCAATCCCAATCAAACGACAATCGCTCCTAGTTGTTTGCCAGCGTAGGCGCACGCCTGAGCTTGTAATCCGGCAGATGGTCAAAGTCATCTGTCTCGGAGTTGTATCGCCAGGCCTTGAACTCGACGCCATAGGGCTTGGGTTCCAGCTGGTACAACATACCCAATGGGCAATCCAGGTCAGCCACGTCCTCGCGCTTGAGGCCCTGGAAGTATGCCAGTAGCACGCGGGCTACGCTGCGGTGTGTGATGAGCAGGCAGTGGTCTGTCATGCGCTCGAGCTCTACGATGACGGGGCGGATGCGGTTGATGACATCGAGGTAGCCTTCGCCGCCGGGGCCGGGGTATCGGTAGGCGAGCTTGTCGCGTCGCCGTTGGAGGTACTCGTCTGCGTACTTTGTGCGGATCTCTTCGTATGTGAGGCCCTCCATGAGACCAGCGTTCAGCTCGTCCAACATGCGCATCTGTTTGACCTCGAAGTCTTCGTCGCAAAAGTATTGCCCTGTTTGGATGCCGCGCTTGAGCATGGATGTCCAAACACAGAAGTTGCGTTGTTCGAGCTCGTGGCTGTAGTACGGGTTCGGAGGGGTGTGGTCGCCTGCTACTGGTGGGAAGTGAGTATTGGCCATCTTGTCTGCCTGCCGGACTGCCCAGTCCTTGCGCTGGGCCGCAATAAAGCGTGTCATCGCCTTTGCGTACTTTTGTCCGTTCTCGCTAAGGTCGGAGTCGCCGCCAATCTTTCCAGCCACGTTGTCCGCTGACTCGCCGTGTCTTGTTATCCAGATCATGCGCGGTGCGAGGTTGAAGTTGAGGAGGTAGTAGACGGCTTGGCCAGCGAGGAAGCCCTTGATCTGATGCGAGATCATCTTCCGGCCAACATCTACCATCTTGACGTACGGCATGTTGTTGTCTTCCTCGTAGTCGCCGATCGGAACGTAGTTCTTCTCGTAAATGGCCACGCGTTTCTTGAAGTCGGCCAGTGCCGCGACCTTGTCCTTGTCCTTGTAATCTGGACCCGACAGCTTGAGGCGCATGTTGGATTCGAGCAGATTCTGGTCTCGACATACGCTCTCGACGAACAGAACGTTTAGTTCTGGCCCGGCACGATTCCGTATCCGCTCCATGATCTGCTGGCGCCGCGCGAGTGTGCTGTTGGTTGCATCGAAAATGCCGACAGAGCCACTGCCTTTCAGAATGTAGTCGAGCAGATCGTCCAGAGTCTCCATGGCGCATTGCTCTCGCAGTGCCGCTGCCCGTTGGTTTTGTGGGTCGAAAAAGTCCGCCGACTGGTCCATGGACTCGTTCTCCTCCTCCACCGCCTCATTGTTCGGTGACGGCGCGTTTGGGCCTGGCGAAGTGACTTCGACGCGTGGTGGTGGTAGTGACGGACCCTCTTCGTCATCCTCCGCAATGGCCGTGCTCCCCCGGCGTGGGTCCGGCAGGTTCTGTGGGTCTACGGGCCCATCGTGCGCGGGGTCGCCATTGATAAGAATTTTCGCAGCGATTTGCGGCAGTGTGTCCTGATGCTCCTCAATGGCCTGCTTGACGGACGAAGAGACCCGCTCGAGGTTCGCTTGCGACAGCCGAAACCCACTGTGGCTCGCAGCTACTCTCCGCTTCTCTCCCACATTGAAAATCTTGGTGTCGTGTTGCAGCCAGTTCAGGTACCGTGCCATTTTCTTTGTAATGTATGACTTGCCGCGCGCGGGCAGCCCGACCATGACGATGACGAGCTTGGAGCCGACATCTCGCTGTGCGATCTTGCCGTCGGGGGAGACCTTGGACTTGGTCAGGCCGGGGATATCGAGCGTAGTAGGCCGTAATCGCGGGGTTGACACGGCGGAGCTGTTGCGGGTTATGGCGCTGTTACGGTCAGTGAAGTAGGATGAGCTCTGCGAAGGCGCGTCTCCATACTCCCGCGGGCTTCCCGGAACGGATGGCAGTGGGGTGTCACTTAAGGCAGCGCCCACGCCATCCTTTGTGACCAGAGTGCCATTGTGGTGTTGTTGCTGGACTGGGTTCGGTACAGCCTTTAGTTCGCCATTCTGAAGTGCGCGCTCCTTGAGAGCCTGCACGTTCTTCGCAGGCGCAACCGCAGGGAATTTGGGCTCAGCGGATGAGGCGCGCGGAGTGAGGTCGTTGTCGGTGTTTGTGCTGGGCTGCTTTGCGTTGTCGAGAGGGATGGTGAGTTTGCTCATTACAGATCGGGCGTATATGGAGTGGGAGCTGAGGCGGCGGTTGGTAGTCGAGGTGTTTGAGGAAGCTGAGGATCGGCGGCGATGCGGATGTTGCTTGCGATGTACAAGCTCGGTCACCATCGGCGTCGGGACTGCTTCCATGTTCGGCGTCATGCCAAGATGTCGAAATACTTATGTCAAGCTAGCCTGGCCGCTGCGCTAAGATAGCACCCAGGGCGCTGGATGCGAGTCGCGGCTGCCGGTGCAAGACTGAGTTGCGTTGAGGAGATGTTTCAAAAACACTTGTGTGGAAGAAGGGTCTCTGTCGAAATGTCGGGTGGATTTGCAGAGGCAGGCTGATCGGGCCGTTGACCTTATCAAGGGCTGGCTCGATATGACTGTTCGGAGTCGGCCTTTGGTTGAGGGAACCACGGGTACGCCGCCTGAACTAGGCCGTTGGCGGAGGACGAGTTTTCAGGAACGCGCGCAAACGCGTTGAGAAATGCATCATCGGCAGTTTATATCTCGCAGCCTGGTCGGTGAAACTGCGATGCAATAAGGCGCGATTTGTCTGCGCGTCCCTCGCCATGTTACACGCCGCTTGGCAGGTGCAGGTGTTCCTGCTCGAAGCGGACAAACCCCACAGTCCGACTCCGATAACCAATCAATCGACCACGCCTCCCAATGCAGCTCGCGACGATGAAGAGAGCACACCTTTACTGTGATCTGTACCCAGGTACAGGTCGAGTTAAGAACCAAAGTAGCCCTGAATCAAGCCAAGGTTCCATTGTCGTGTGATGCTCCATTACGTTCAGCATGTCTCGCACTCGTCCGATGTCGACCAGTTCGTGGGTGGACCCAACAACGTCAGCGTGCAGCCACCAACTCCACTGTTGTACTGTATAGGCCAAAGTCCTTGGCACGCATATACAGTACACACGCGACATGTATTTCCCCAGATTCCGAGAAGCCTTCCAGACGCGCCTTCCGTATCGTGGGGATCCTGAGCCACCTGCAACATGCTTGGAGCGATACCGCGCTAGCCATGTCACCCGTGATGAAAGTGTTTGTCGAAAAGCAAAAGGTGACTGTCACGTCCGAGGAGCAGAGTCAGGAAGTGACTATGTCGTAAGCTTCAGCGTTAGGACCAGCAGGCAGATGTACGCTGAGACGCTCAAGGCTGTCAACACAGACACCACATTGCCGGATGTTCGGAACTTCTTCCTGTGCAGGCCATCCTCACCGACTTCCGAGAAGAACTGTTTGTTTCCTATTCGCTGTCAGCGCCCGCATTCTCGTCGTCATACATCCGCATGATCGTTCCCAACTGACCTTGTTGTCGCCGGAACAAACTGATGAACAAGATGCCAGCACCGTAGACAGCGAACAGCGCACCGATCGAGTAGAACTCGGCGGTGAAGATCTTTAGCACGACAAGCGCAAAAGAAAACTGGCCGATTGCTGTACGGACGTAGGCGCCTTCGAATGTTCGCTGTGCTGCGCGGATTTCAACCAGCTCTGGACCAGTCAAGATGACTGAGCGTGCGCGATGTAGATGGAGACGATATCTGTCTGCTGCGTGACGGCCCTGGACGTTGTGAGCGGTGGACACTTCTGGACGAAACATGCAAAGGTCCTACCTCGAACATGGTGACTGTTGCAGGTTTACCAAGATGCAGGAGATGGCAGTCAGTGGTGATGTTGCTATCCCGGTACTACCTCGGGACACAATCGGGTACGCGATGGATAGCTAGAGGAGACGGGTGACGTAGTGGGGTAGGAGTATCCCGAGGTTCAACTGACAACGCGTCGAGCAACCCGCCAGTACGTGTTTTCACTTCCACGACGTGTTTATTCAAGTCGCGCGATAATAAAAGTCAGACTTTGTGAAGATGTCTCGTTCTCGCGGGATGTCCAACGCGGTTAGTCCCACACAAACGCGTTAGCGCGCCTTCCCAAGATGAAGCTCGACTGACGTTGCTGCAGGGTCCAAGCACCTCCGAAGTTGTTCCTCCGTGACCGTCCCCGCAACCACAAACAATGTTGCGAAAAGTCCAATTCGATACTTAACCTCGCGACGACACCGTATCCGGGTAGAATCGCCATCCCCTTCGAACGAGTAAGCGCTGCATGCGACTTGGCGCTTGGCGAAACTTCACGCAGCGCGTCATATTTCCTGCTTCTAGGACCAGCGCACGGTACGTTCTTATTACGAGTGCTCGACAATGCGACTTGTCGTCACTCTCTACCTTTGGTCTCTAATTGACACAATTAGGCACTCGAACAACCGTCAAATCCGCTTTACAAGCCCTTTGTCTCGATCGCACGTAACGTTTGTACGCCCATTTCCGCCCTGGGACGACTACCCCGATACCCGTGTCAACGAAGAGGGAAGAATGGGGAAGTGGAACTACTACGGAGTGAAGGTCGGGCGCAAACCGGGTATCTATACGGATTGGCCGAACACAGAAGCGCAAGTCAAGGGCTACAGCGGTGGACTACAACAGGGCTTCAAGACCCGAACGGAGGCTGAGGAATACGTCTACGGTCCCAATGGACGTTCTAGTGCACCCATAAGCCTACGAGGAGATCTTTCTGCATCTGGGTCCCCATCGGCGACAGGCAATCCGGACAGGAGTAGAGAGATATCAGAGAGTGCGCCAAAGCGACAAAAGAAGGAGAACGCACCACCGGCATTGATTCCAGATGATCAGGAAGTCAAGGTCGAGCCCGGGTACGGTCCCCTCCCGCCAGACGCAGTAGACGGTTTCGATCCGAATATCAAGCTCGATGAGCTAACAGGCAGGATCAGAGAGAAGACTCAGGAGGAACTTGGCAAAAGGAAGAGACAGCCGGCCGGAGACTCCAAAAGCCCCGTTGTGGTATACACTGACGGCGGTTCGCGGGGCAATGGCAATGCTGGCGCCAAAGCTGGTTGTGGTGTCTACTTCGGCCCTCAAGATCCCAGGTTCGTGTGGTGCCCAGCATGTTCTGTACGACAGACAGCCTACTAACATCAATGCAGAAACGTTAAAGAACCTCTAAGGGGTGATCTCCAGACCAACAACCGAGCCGAATTAGTCGCAATATCCCGCGCGATCGACCACGTTCCCATCGACCGCGACATGGAGATCATCAGCGACTCCAGATATTCTCGCGACTGCCTCACACAATGGGTCCCAGGTTGGGAGAAGAAGGGCTGGAAGAACTCTCATGGCAAAGATGTTATGAACAAGGAGATCATACAACCCATCCTGGCGAGGATACGGGAACGAGAAAAGGCTGGTGCCAAGACCAAGATCACCTGGGTTAAGGCCCACGACGTCAATCCAGGCAACATTGCAGCCGACAATTTTGCGAATCAGGCCATGGACAACTGGACCGTCGATCTTGCGTCTGGGAACACATTTGACATGTCAGAAACCTTACGCACCAAGTACAGAAACCCCAACGACCCACCATCACCAAAGCAAGAGTATGATGTAGAGGAAATGGAGGGGTATTTACGCCAGCTTGCAGATGAGGACTTGAATGGACTCAATGACTATCCTTCGGTTGAAGCCGTTGATCAGCCTTCGATTGACGTCGAACAAGCCGCTACTGCTTCGGCACAGGACGTCGACGACGTGTTTGCGGATCACCCAGCATTTGCATCGAAGACAAATGGAGAGGAGAAGAATGAGACGGAACGGGAAGTGGCATACTAGATACCCGCCAGCCACTGGACTGGCGGTATGTGGTTGGACTGGAACTAGATCGGTCAACCATGGTACGTGTACGAGAAATGAATCTACTTGATAACAATACTTCTTCAGCATCTTTCAAACCACTGCCATATCCAATCTCTTCCACAAACACCATCTCCATTTCACCGTACCTCACACCACCTACCATCCACCATCTACCTATCACCACACACACAAGACCACACCGCAATGTCTCACAAACCCAATCCCATAGTTCCAACACCGCCCTCACGCCTTTCCACACTGAGATCACATCTCACCACCTTCCTCTCCGAAGCAGCATACTACTTCTCCTGGTACATCGCCATCGCCATCATATTGAGTATGCTCCTCACTAGCATCGTCGAGGCCATCTACTTCATTCGCTACTGCGACCTTGTGGTACAAGCCTTCCTTTGGAGAGCGCTCTCGGCGTCCCTTCTGACGCTGCTCCTCGAGAAGTTCGGTGTGGGTGAAGCGGTACAGTTGTTGGTGGTGGCGGTTGTGGCGGCGGGCGTGGTTGTGATCGTGGGGCTGGCCTTGGGCGTGGTCGTGGGCGTGGTTGTAGAGGGTCTTCTTTGGTGAGGGGAGGAATGATGGGTTTTGGTGGTGGAGAGCTGGATTTGAAGGTTTGGGGTGAGTGTGTGAATGCGGTATGCTGTTATTTTGGGTTCTTTGGAGGGAAACGAGATGTGGGTTGTTTGAGTGGGGAGGTGTACGCGGGTCCGGAGACAGGTAAGAGGACGACTTTCATGTTCAAACATCCGTACACTACGGCGATGGCACGGGTAGTTGATGGATGTACGGGCTAAGCACTCCAAGCATCGCACGCCAAGTTCGGAAGACGGCATTGTCGTGCAAATAGGAACAGATGTACACACCGGATCCCATTCCGATTCATTCGCCACAGGCTAGTCATGTGTGCCTGCACTCGGAAGAAACGGCTACTAACACTGATTAGGCCACCCACCACCATCATCATTGTCTATAATAATGACCTGTCTTCGCCCCGCTTCATCTACCTCTCGAACTGAGTCTCACGTTCAAACGCACCATCAATTCCCCCAGTCTTTGCCATCTCTTCCATTATTTAATGAGGTATCCAGTCATCGTGTACGTCTTTTGCATTGTGGGACTCACTCCCAGTAAAACAATATACGACCACCTATATCTCCTCTTCACCGGCTACGCTTTCCACATCTACTCCGTCCACACCACCCAACACCGCCGTTTAAGCATGCCCGACAACTTCGACCAATCGCAAGCCCACCTCCCCCAATCCGATTCCCAGACCAACTCCGGCAATAGCAGCATGTCTACTACTAATGACATCAAACAACACCGCCGCTACTCGCGTTGGTGCCGCGTGCTCCTTGTCACGCAAGTTGTGCTGCAGACCGCGTATCTCGCTTCGAACTACTGGACAAACGGGCATCTGACGGTTTTGCAAATGACGACCGCGGGGTTGTATGTGCTGGGTGCGGCGCTTATGGAGGTTGATTTGAGGAGGAAGGAGAGGGAGTTTTGGGATATGGTGGAGAATGGGGGGAGGAAGGATGTTGAGAAGGGGAGGCTGGCTTGGGAGGAGGGGGCTGATGAGAAGACGGGGTTTTTGAGCGAGAAGGCGGAAGGCGGAGAGGAGGAATACATGGGCCGGGGTGATGGTGAAGAGAAGGTGGAAGTAAGGGCGGAAGAGATGAAGGAGGACGATGAGACGTGAGTTGCGACTGTACACCTCTTCTAACGAGGGATACTAGACGCCTTCATCGTACAACCTGACATCGCCTCAATTTGAAGTTTCCTTATTATCATGTTGGCCTGCTTCTCTTCTTCTTCGCTTTTATGATCCACTAGAAGCTAGTGGCACTTTGTTTATGACCAGAATCAGTTATTTGCGCATCAAAGCGTCTTACACTACAGCAACAAAGCGCGTAGGTGCACGCTAATTGCGCAATTTACTAAGTTTTAGCAAACATGTTTACCCAGATTAAAGAAAGGGCTTACAAGCTCAGCGCCATGACATTGTTCTACCCGAGCGGCGTATTACTTGACCTCGTCCCAGCCTTCGTTATCTCAATCTTTGTACACACTTGACAACACCATCTTCCAACACCCGACACCCGCCCCCTGCCACACAAATCCGCGATGTGCCATGCATTCAGAAATCTCCTCTCGACGATCTTCTGGTATACCATCCTCGCAATCGCAGTCACAGCCTCAATCCACACGCTTGTGGCCGTCCTTGCTCTTTGCGCATATGCATGCACAGTCAAAGGCGGCGTGTGCATAATTCTTTTCCTTGTCTTCATGGTCGCTTGCACAATCTTTGGTGTAGCATTCTTCTTGTTTCTGTGTGGTATAGATGTGTTTGGGATCGATGAGGCTATGCCGTGGGTGGACTGAGTTAGGCTTTTGGTAGCGAAACCACGTGGAAGTTGACTGCGCCCTGCGCGAAAATGAGAAATATTCCTTATCCGTGGTTAGGATGACGAGAAACTTTGGTTGCACAGTGCGGTTTCTAGGCTGCTCTCTAGGTTCGATCTTTATAAATGCCTCCAACTGCTAAAGCAGCATCTTCTTTTCTCATCATACATCCGCACCCTTCACATCACCTTTCCAGACAGAACGCATTCCAAGATGATGTCTCCAGCAGCAAATTTCGTGCTCCTTTCCACACTGGCAGGTGGCATCGTCGCGACTTCCTCCCCAACGGCAACTGCTCTCGGCACTCGTGGACCTGCGTCCGACCCAACCTCAATTCCGACAATTTCCACATCGTCCTCCGCCTACAAGATACCTTTCAAAACTGGCCATGGCCCGGTCGTAATCTCAACGTCAGTCCCTGCATTAACACTGCATGACCCCAAACTCAGCACACCAACGATCTTATCTTCACCAACACATGAATCACCCTCATAGTACGTAAACACCCTGTCATGCTAAATACTCTTAGAAACTCATCGCTAACAGTGACAGTCACGAAATTTGGTCCGGCAACGAGCACCAACCAGGACGCACATTCCGCCCCCACGTTCCCGGCGAAATCAGACCAACCGAAGAAGGCATCACTATCGACACCATTTACGACACCGACTGCCACGGGCACACCGACCAGGACTACATCTACTTCACCATCGCATACACAAACGGCACACTGGCCCACGACCCGTTCGGCCGACCCGGCCTCTTCTCTTTTGAGACTCCATGGTACATCTCATACCCAAAAACACTGCGGAAAGCCATCTTCAACGATCCGACCCCATATCGTTCCAAACAGAAGTCCGAGGACTGCAAGCATGGCCACTGCTTCAGCGAGGTTCTGCCGGGGTTACTGTATAACGACGAGCCTGTCAGATTGAAGCGCGTCAAGAATCCAAAGACGCTGAGAACGCTGACACCATCAAATGGTTTCAATTCCTATCAGGACTATTTTGCGCTGGGCGAGTGTCACTATGACGACAGCCTACTCGATATCTGGAGGATGGGTGTGTATCTCGGTAGGATCGGATACTACATTCACGGCGCTAATATTCCGCCTGCTGTCATCGACTATGTGGAGGACAGGGTACGAACGACGTATCCGACGCTGGAAATCTGCCTGATACTCTGGGGGACACTTGGTGCTATTCCGACTCTCATATTCGTCATCGCTCTCTTGGTCTGGTTAGTGAAGATAACAATTTGGCTAGAATATGATGGGCCGAAAAGGATGTGGGCTTCTGCTCAACGTAGCCGTGAGGCTATGTGGAAAGCTATCATCTTGGCGCCGGGTAAGGGATGGGATGCGGTGAAGGGGCATTGGAAGAGGGGTCTCAGGCGCCAGAGGAGTGTAGTTGCGCCACCAAATACGGTGCAGTCGACGGCGGATGAGCAGCTACCGGACTATGAACTTCCCGAGTGGACACCTTCGGAAATTCCAAGGCCGCCGAGTTATCGTACGTACGATGGTGCCTGCGAGGGGCCTTATGCTGTTTGAGCGGGCTGGAGAGTGTAGAACGGGATAGAGATACAAGCGACAGGCTGGGGATAGATATACCGAACAGTAAATGCCACTTTTGAATGAGATCTCTTTTCTTCCTCCGCCGTGTAGCCCATACTTCACCACACCTCTATACACACCCATCACCCATCCACCTCTCCCAAAATCCTAACCTTAATCCCCTCACTCCCCAAATCCGGCATCCCCAAAAAACAATCATTACTCGTCAACACATCCCTCTCCTCCACCGTATCAAACACCTCCATCCGAAACCTCCGCCAAATCATCGCAAGCCCCGTATACAGTTCCGACGTAGCAAGATTCATGCCTAGGCAATTGCGACTTCCGCGCCCGAAAGCAAAGAGGTAGCGGGTGAGTTTGGGGTTCTCGAGCCACCGCTCCGGACGGAAGGCGAAGGGGTCGGGGTAGATGGCAGGGTCGGTGTGGAGGGGGTAGGAGGATTGCATGATGGGGGTGCCGCGGGGAGGGTGTAGGGGCCGTATGTAAGGGATTCGCCCGTGGGGATGCGGGGTTGGCGGGAGGAGACGCCGTGGGCGGTGCGGAGGCCTTCGTTTATTACTGCGGTCTGTCAAGTTGTCAGAGTGGTCTGGCTTCATGTATGGAGTGTACTACTTACCAGGTATGGCAGAGCCTCTAGTTGGGGTAGCGACACTTCGTGATCTGCCGTGGGCATCACGGTCTTCAGCTCCTGTCTCAACTTTTCTCCAACTTCCGAGTTCTTGATCAAGTAGTAAGTAGTAACTGCCAAAGTCCTTGCCGTCGTCTCCGTCCCCGCACCAAGAATGACACTAGCATCCGCCGTCAACCGCTTGGGATGTTTCTCTTTCTCCGGGAGTTTGCAACCAACATCATCTCTAATATCATGAAATATCGTGCGCCTCAGATTCTTCGTATCGTCATCGCCGTCCTCAAAGTTCATAATGCGTTCGATCCTGCCCAGCGTCCTGAGACTAAAAGTGTTCACTGTGGCTACTCCCGGGCTTAGTTTCTCGACAACCTTTGGCGGAAGATCGAGCATGAAGTTCATGATTGTAGGGAACTGGCGCGCGAATGGCTCGATCTGAATCCCGTCGTGCATAACCTTGAGCCAGATTTTAGCGTAATCGTCGTGATCTAGGGTTTTGATCGATTCGCCGAAACAGTACTCGGAAATGGTGTCCATGGTGAAAGCGGCGTATGCGTCGTTGAGGTTCACGACACCGGCTTTGGGGCCTGTCTTTTCGAGTTCGCCGGCGAAACGATCCATAAGCTTTTTGGTGTTGTTCACGACAAGGCCTTCGAGTGCTTGGACCGAGCGCTTGCTGAAAAAAGGTGCTAGGGCAGTTCGTCGCAACTTGTGCAAGTCATGGTCTATGGTGTCCAGTATTGCGCCTTCCCAAGACTTAGCACCGGTGTGAAACGACCAACTACAACGATCGCGCTTGTGATTCATGCCGGATGCGTAAATCGTGTCGAAGTAGTCTGCATCGTGGATATGGACTTGAAGAGGATTGATACGTATGATAGGCCCTGTTGCTGCGGTCAGAGCTGTAAGGCAGACAACAGTGTTCCTGGCGCACCGTATTCTTCATGTAGCTGCTTGATCTTCCACAAGTACTGGAATTTGTGCGGATAGATCTCATAGTAAAATTCGTACCAAAACGTGAATGCTGCCAACTACACAGCGTTAGTCGTCATCTGAAGTCCCTCATAGCACACGTCGTCGTCCAGGTCATACCTTTGGCCCAGGGATGTGTGCTAAAGGATGGAAATACACCCTGTACACGCCGACAGCGAACCAGTACAGTATCCATATCCCAAATAGAGATGCAGCGAACTCTTTCGATGCGCAATTACGTATGAGATTCCAGAGGCGGTCCATGGTAAGTGCGGTGGACGATGTGCGGGGATCGCATCTTCCACGCGAGGGGGCCTCGGCAAGCCATATGTACACACGCTAGACTTCGCGCAGGTAACGTGAGACAACAACATAGTTTATCGGAACGCCCGCCAATAATAGTGTCAGCATATTCAGCAGAGCGGGATATGCAAGGGCGCCAAGACCTTGCACACCGCTAGCGCTTACCACAACGCTGATACGTCATGCAGGCTACACAAGCCCGTTGCATGATTGATTGCAATTGAGATGACTGATTGGCGTTCCGAGAAACATATCAGACTGACCAAAATAGCAAACATCCTTGTTGCTGGGTAATCAGATAGCAGCTGGAGTTCGGGTTGCACGAGATGCAAGTAGCGGGAAGCCTTGTGTTGCCCTCATATGCTATAGACTTCCACGCACCGCGATCGTCATGCAATGCTCTGAAGGTAAAATTTGACATAAATCATATTCGCTGCGATACCTTCGTAACTTTCCTCCGGGAAGTTTGCTGTCAAGATGAATTTCGTACATCAAAATAATCGGTATGTTTCCAGTCTCTGGCAGCCTCTTCCCATATTATAGGCATCATTCTTTTCTCATTGGTCTTTGGCAAGATCTGAGCCAATGGACTAGCCCACTCATAGCCTGACAGAAGGACAATATAGGCACTGGTGGCATACCCACAAATGCTGCGTGTTTGGTAAGGTGGTGAATCGAAGGTTATATGAGATTTCCGATTGATTCTGTTCTGCGGGCCTAGGTCTCAGCATCCCCGCGTAGAGTCGTCACCGAGTGCACTTACAGAGAATAGGTGAACGCTTTCAACAAGACCATCGCCAGTGTGTTCGAGATAAACAGTGCAATGAGGTTCCCAATTTGACATGAGGTAGCTTTTTCCATATGTGACCCTGATAGTGATCACAGGCTCTAGATTCGGCGGCAGGCCCATTCCTCGGTCAAGGCGTTCGTCTGGGAAGCAACAAGGTCGATAGAACTCCCAATGTTCTTGTCGAGCGCGCTTTGCAGAAAGAGCTAGGCCTAAGCCGTTGATGAGAAGGATTTCCCGTTCGACCACATCAGCGGTTGGGCGCATAGCTGCATCTTCCTCCATCATCCATCGCACGAGGCCCAGAAGGTAATCATCGGTAGCCGTCGATTCCAACGAGAGATCTTCTGCTTCCAGCCATCCGCCGATAGTGTCAAGATTCGATTGAAAAGATTTGTCGCGTGATCGCCGAAGTTTCTGGCTGAGCCCTGGGTTACGGGCCTCGCACGTAGTTATGACCTCGAACATGATACAACCCAGGGAGAAAATATCAGCCGGGCGCCCACTGGGTGCAAAATTTGCAACTTCCGGCGGAAAGTACTTTGGGGTGCCTCTTTCTCCTTCATCTGTGACACTGGAAGTCAACACAGAGAAGTCTGTCGCCGTACCAAAGTCTGTCAGCCATAGTCCGTCCCTGGAGAGTAAGATGTTGGATGGCTTCAAGTCTTTATGCTTGATGCCAGATGAATGGAGATATGCTACTGCACCGACTAGGCAACCAATAGTCTGTTTCAAAATGGCTACCGCAGAGTTGCGGATCAAGGACATTGAAGCATAGAGAGCCACTCCCAGGGCTTCCAATCTTGCTTGCCGGTCATCCAGATGATCCATCCAGTCTTCCGGAAGCTCCACTGGAAGTCCACATTCGACCAAGAAACTTTTTTGTAGCCAGTCCACATCCTCAATAAGAGTCGCAAGATCGCAGGTCGCAATAGGCCACAATAGCAGCCCGAGGAATGGGCCTTGAGTGTAAGTCCCTACTAGCCGGATTATATGACGATGCGAAAGTTTCTTGATGATCTCGATTTCGCGCATCTCTCTTTCGCCTATCTTGCGACGACAATATCTGCGTTTCCAGGCGAGTTTGATGCCATTGCATGTGGTCTCGTAAACGCCGCCGTTCATGCCATGACCGAGAAACTCGCCTTCGGCCAAAGGAAGTACCTCAGACTTGTGGTAATCAACGTGAGATGTGCCGCGGCCAGACCAGTCCAATGGTACGCCATCGATGTATTCGCAGGTTGGCTGTTGAGGGGCGTTTGACGTATCGGACGAAGAAGAGAGACGACGACTACTTTCCTGCAAAGTTGTCATGCGTGGAGCCATCGGGACTGTATGAGACCGGTGTGTTCGTAGAAAGTGATGTCGTTGTGAAGGTATAGTAGGCTGTAGATATCTCTTCTTGGCTTCGCGACGTGTGTTGGCTTGCGACTGCGGGGTTTTCTCAGCCACAATATGCAGGCCGGGGTCAGCGAGGTTCGACCAACCATCTGCCTCAGCTGCTTTAGCTAGATGCACAGTTGGGGAAAACACAAAAGAGGCTCCTGCTGCGCATGTGTTGGCCATGTTGACGCGTCTGAATAGTGAATCTCGCGGCAAAAAAGGTAAGACAAAAAAGATTTAACAGCTGAAACTGAGGATTGAACTCAGGATCTTCGCATATCGTACGACATACGAGTGCGACGCCTTACCACTTGGCCATTCCAGCCGAGTTATTACCGAGTGTAAATTAATAGACCATTTGACGACTCCTTACGGGCGAGGAGAAAGCTTCAGCGCCAGTGGGACCGATGTTTGCATCAGGTGAAGATACAAACGCTTCAGGGACAGCAAGTGAGGTCGCTCGTTTCGGTGGAATTCACCTACTTTCGGATACTCGCCTTGTCCACATTACTGATCAATGCGTCCCTCCACTCTTGATCCTTCAGTATACTCCGCACCCTAGCTTCCAACCACTCGGTGTTTCCCCAGAAGCCCCAGCTGGCCTGGAAGCGGAGCCAGTCTACGAGCGCCGTCTCCCAATGTCGCACGAAGATCGACCAGTTGTACTCTTGTTTGCCTGTCTCTCTCAGTTTTTCCCAGTATCTTTGCAACAGCTGCTTTTCGCCTTCTTGCATGGGTAGCTCCCGCGGGATATGCGAGTCGGCAACGAGCATGCTTAGCGGGACGGAGCATGTGAAGAACTTGGCGAGATCGCAGACGCCCAGGCCAAGACCAGTGTATTGGAAGTCGTAGAACGCGACCTCTTCACCCGACTTGCTGGTGAACATGTTTTCAGACTTGACATCACCATGGATCAGAGTTTGGTATGGTTCGATTGGTGACCGGCCGGCAGCCTTCGATGAGAGGAACGCTGCCGCTATCTCGGAGATGGAGAGGTCCTCGCCATCGACCCAGTCCGTGAGTGGCTCATTCCACTCGGCGTCGTAATCCTTCGCCAGGGTATTGTACTCCTTGCGACGCGTCGCAAGATAGGTATATCCTCCATTGAGCCACACCGATTTGTTCGACGAGGCCTGTCCATAACGTTGTACTTCCTCGAGCGGTGGCAGGACCAGAGACGCGGAGTCTAGAGACTTGACGCGGGTCCACCAGAAGCCATGGAAGCCAGAAAGCCAATCCAGCGCGGCATAAGCCTGGGTCGCTGTCAACACGTCGCGCTTCTCTCCAGCCACAGGATATTGTTGTTTCAGATCGCTCAATAACATCGCAGTCATCGAGGTGCCGTCCGTGTTGTGCTTGTTGATGCTAGCGACGCATTCGGCGACCGGTAAGGTTGCTGGCATTTGAGGAGCGAGATGGCTATAGAAGTATTGTTCAATCTGATAGCTCAAGATCTTTCTGGTATGGCCTTCGTCGCTGGCCTTCGTCGGTGGGGGGTTTACAAGCTTGAGTACGTAAGATTTCGTTGAATCTGGCGAGCCTATCGGATTAGCGAACACGCGACATATCTCGCCGTAGCCTGCCCATAACGACTGGATGGTTTGCAGAGATTGGAGTTCTAGCCCCTTCTCGGAAAGAAGGGCAGACGCTATTCCTTCCGGTGATACTCGTGCAGGCATCGAATCTGCTGGTTGCCGTAGACGGGCGTATAGAAGCGGCAGTAGGAGGATCGAGATGCAAGGGACGAGGAAGCAGGCGAAAATGAGCTGTGACCGCGTAATCATCCGAGCAGCGAAGAGATGAAGGTGGCAAGTGTGTAGTCTAGGTGCATAGTCAAGGGTTTGGCATTGGTGACCACCAAGGCATGCTGTTGTTGCAAAAGTACGCCGAGGGGTTGAATGACGCGACGCGTCATGCTAGTCATGAGTGGCTGACATAAGCGAGCATCCTGACACGAGCTCTCCGCTCATGCACCTGGGCATACCCCACGCCTTATCAAAGTCGACCTTTCGCACTTCCGGTCATCGCAAACACGATACCTAGGTAGCCTTCACATCACTTTAATTATGCCTACGGGAGCCTGGCACGGCATCGCTGGACATGAGCGACGAAAAGTACCGAGTTGACGAGACGCCAGATACACACAAAATGGACCATTCGGATCGGCCAAACTTCATGCATTGGTATCTACTATAGGAAAACGAACAAGGGTTGACAAAGCTCTAGTCGCATTTACAACAAGTACTGGAAGTAAATGTTCTCCTTGTCTGTCATGTCTTGCAGACCGTTCTCTCCGTGGACCTCGGCACCTGCTTCATGGAAATGACCGCTCATCGAGTAATCGATGGGGTTCCTGGGAAGACCAGCCGCCTCGCGCTGATCGCACTTCTTCTTCTGCATCCAGGTGATGAGAAGAACTTGAGCGACAACCACACCCCAGAGGATGCACCAGATAATCAAGATGCCCTTGAGGGCGTTGACCTAGGAACGAAATGTTAGCGATGAAAGTTCGGCTGTATATGCGACAGAGATGGAGATACTTACGTATTGCGGTTGAAACTTCGCATCGAAGATGTAAGGGGTGATGATGTTGCCTACAGCGTTGCCGGCGTTGAAAGAAGTGTAGTAGACGGCCTTCTTGGTTTGTCCGGCGCAGTTGGAGCCCATCCACGAGATAAGCAAAGGGTTGATAGCGTATACGAAGGCGATCAAGTAGTAACCTGCGAGAAGACCACCTTTGTTATCCGGAGTTTTCGGAAGCGCAACCAAGAGAGCAACACCAACGATGACGATGGTAACCAAGCCAAGGAAGAATGGCGACTTGCGCTTGAAACGGTATGCGAGCCACGACGCACCAAGAATGGAAACGACCTGAAGCGCTCCGAAGGGCATGTTGAGCAAGACCGCTTCGTCCGAACTGAATCCAGCCAGGTTCTTGAGAATGATGGAGCCGAAGACCGAAGAGACCGACGCACCAGCATTGACAGCGATGACCATGATCATGTACAGCCAGTACTTGGGTTCAGACAAGGCCTCGGCGACATGCGACCAGTTGAACTTGTGCGAGACGATACCCTGTTGATTCGCCTTCACTCGGTCAACAGCCTTCAAGCGATCCTCCGGTGTCAGGAACCGAGCCTCGCCGGGGCTATCGTGGGCCCACCAGTATGTGATAAGACCAATTACGATAGTCAAGAGTCCGAAAAAGAGATATACCATCTGGTAGCGGTACAAGGAGGACGAGTTTATCTGAGCGAAGCCGTAAACGATGGGTGAACTGAGAACGGTGCTAAGACCATAGCAGCTGTACCAGCAAGCCACGCGGAATGGCTGCTCGGAACGCCTGTAGAAGGCAATGGTGATCATCGAGAACAGGGGAACAACCATAGCCTCAAAGGCACCGAGGAAGAATCGCGATGCTAGCAGCCCGGCGTAATTCCTAGAACCACCGAGGCCACCGGCAACTGAAATACCCCAACAGGTGATGATGACGGGAAGAACGTGGCGATATCGCAGCTTGACAAGAATCCACGCGGCCAAAGGCTGCACACCGAGTTGCGCATAGTATCCGATGTTGCCGATGTTTGAGTAGTCGTTGCCAACGAGATGGGCGTCCTCCTTCAGGCCATAGACGGCTGTCAATCCGATGATTCCCTTGTCAGCGGATTGCAGGAAGTACACCATGCATAGGAGCGACAACATCCAGATGTCTGTCTTGCGCAGGATGTGTTTGCTATCTGCCTCGGTGCAGATATGAGCCTCGCTTAGGCCAGCCTCCTTGCCCTCCTCATACGCCACGGCGTGGTCGATTGAGGTGTCAGACACGTGCTCCATACCGATAGCGCTCGGCTTCTCGTCCGCGGAAGCCATGTCGCAAAAACAGTGGGTAGAAAGATGGGGTAGAGAAGAGATCTGGGGATGAGCTACAATCTGGGGTACAACTCTGGGGTCGGAGTTTATATGCCTTCATTAACGCGACGCGAACCACGCCAACGGGAGCCGGCCCAACGGCGCAACGGACTAGAATTATCCCTCCAACAACTTTGCGCGCACTAGAGGGATGCACTGTTGCTTCCGCGCCTCTTCGCGGACTGTGCTGATGCGAGCTGTGGTGACCAATGGCCCGGCCATAAGACGGTGTCATGATAGCAACCGGCTAAATCGATATAAGGGAGGCACTCGTGATGCGCCAATCGTCCGCACGGAGGAAGGCCCTATGCCTGAATCGACGGCTCGGACACCAACAGACCGAGAAGGTTGTTGATTGCGCTGACGAAGTGAGTGAAGCTCAAGGTATTTGGGTATCGACAGGTTTACCCGAGCGGTGTTTGAATGAAAGGCGAAGCTTATAGGTGTAGTACGTACCGCTCCGCCGTACAGCGACGAAACCTACAGAATGCCGATCTAGCCATGCTCCCGGAAGCATGGTATACGACGCGACGGTCGGAGCTTAGTGCGTACCCTGACACTGCTTGACTCTACGAGTCTATCTGGGGATCATCCAATAGACACTGCGTCTTTCTACTGGCATCACTGATCGCACCTACATTCAAGTACCTTTGATGTTAGACATAAGACTCTTCGCAATGAACAAGACTTTCTTGACCCTGCGACAAGCTTTTGGCCAAGAGTGACCCAGGTGGCAATCTTGGGATTCTGGAAACGCTACGGCTAGAGTGGTGATTAGCCGCCTTACGTCATCCACCCCGATAATTCCACCAACAACCTACGCGTGCTAGCGCCACAGCCATCTCAATTCTACGCGCGCAAACATATTTGAGAGCAACGAAACCGTGCAAGAAGTATGCCAGCATGTTGTCGATGAAACATCGTGAGGTTGGATGATCGAGTCGTTCGCCGGTAGTCAGGGCGGAAGAGCTGCGACCCCACAAATGCCTCGGTGCCCGAGCGGCTCCACCAGCTCCAAGAAATGCGGGGTAAACGTCATAGCAGCGAGAGAGCTATCGTTGATTATCTAGGGATACCTTGAAGACGACCTGTTCAGAAGTTGCAAAACCCGCAACTACCATATCAAAAACCGACAAAGCCCGATTGCCGCTTCCTCACGACCATGGCCGACCCGAAGGCCTCCACTGCCAGTCAGCGCTTGACGCAGATCAAAGATTTTCTCACTATGAACAAAACAGCAACGACCATACCGTGGGATCCAGATAGTACCAAATTTCCAACAAGGAAAGAACTACCTCAGATCCCCGGTGCCCCACCGGAGGCTGCGTGGGTTTGGGGTGATAACGACTACGTGAGTTCGACCGAACTCTAATCTAGTTGCGGGCCGAAACTCATCACTTGTAGATCGGCCGTCTCAATCTCCTAACACCTACCCGTGTCGCAGCGGCTGCGAGGGAGATACGAACGGGTGAAATCGTACCTGTTAAGTCCGTGATTTCATTATCCTTCTAACATGTCATTGCTGACCGCGAGGTAGCCTGCCTCTCAACGTGCCGAATGTTCCCGCGTTTGGTCGTGAGGTTTTTCAGCATGAGATCAAGACTCTGGCTGAAGGCATTGCCTACGACGATGTGTATCATATGAACACTCAGTCAGGCACGCAATGGGATGGCTTCCGGCACTTCGCTCATATTCCCAGTGGCTCGTTCTACAATGGCGTATGTATCTAGACTCATTACTACGAACCTTTGCTGACATCCAGTACAGACCAAAGGAAGCGATGTCACCGGCCCGAACGCAAACCACAAGTGTTCCATTCACCACTGGGCCGAGCACGGCATCGCAGGTCGCGGCATCCTTCTAGACTACCGGGGCTACGCGCACAAGAAGGGTATCAACTACGACCCTTACGACTACTACCCCATCTCGTGGCAAGACCTGTATCAATGCGGCCAAGACCAGGGAGTTGATATTCGCCCCGCGGCTCAAGGCGGTGACATCAAGCCAGGAGATATGCTGTTCATCCGTAGCGGATGGAAGGAGGCGTACGACAGCAAGAGTGATGAAGATCGAAGCAAGGCTGCTCTTCGACATGGTAGCGGAAAGGATGGCGAAGATGGTCAGCGATATGCGGGTGTGAGCCAGGAAGAGAAGATTTTGGATTGGCTGCATGATAGCTACTTTGCGTCTGTCGCTGGTGATGCGCCTGCATTCGAGGCATGGCCGACTCATGAGAGTACGTTTTCTCGATCTTTCGTGTGACATTAGACTGACGTTGCTAGACTACCACCTCCACGAGTACATTCTCGCTCTTTGGGGAATGCCGCTGGGCGAGATGCTGGATCTTGAGAAGCTTGCGCAAACGTGCCGCGAGAAGAACAGATGGTTCTTCTTCTTCACCTCTGCGCCTGCCAACTGCCCAGGTACTTTGAAAATACCCGGATTGACAAGCTCTTGCAATCGCTAACAGCATCATAGGCGGAGTAAGCTCACACGTCAACGGCACTGCCATCTTCTGAGCAATTCGAACACGCCTTAAGATCGCGTTGAAACTAAGTACATTATCATAAACACCTAGCAATAAAACAGCCAATTTCACACATTCTGTCTTGTGTGACCAACACGCTCTCTCTAACCAGCACTAGATCCGGCTCGCTCAATTCAAACATTCCAGCTACGCGGCATCAGCCTCATCTAACCCACCATCTCGCCTCCGGAAGTGATGCGGGTCACGTTTCGTGCTCTCTTCGGCGTGGACTCTCCCCTGAGACGGTCCGTGCGTTCGCGTCTGAGTCTCGTGGCATGGCAGGTGCGCTCAACGCGATTGACTCACTATCCCCTTCGATCTTCACAGCCTGCATCGCGCCGTCAAACAACGAGAACTGAATTTGCTGATCCCTCAAAAGTCGTTCATAGGCCTCGTCGCCTTCAACAGCGCTGTCATCGCGTCCGACGCGTGCGTTTGGCGATGGCGCCGGCGGTGGCTCGCGTGTTGGTGGCGCAAACTTCACCTCGTCAACGGGGCCATCAACTTGCGCCGTGCCGAACATTGACGACGACGAGGATTTCGCATTGAGGCGATTCCTCGCATCGATATCTTCCAGCACATCAAGCCCATCTGAGTGTTCAGCTTCTTGTATTTTTCTTGGGGTTTCAATCCGGTCATCGAAAGCAGGAAGAGAAGCATCACTTTCGTCGCGCAGCCTCATGTGTTCCTCCACTCTCCGCCCCTCCCAGTCAACCACCAAAATGTCACATTCAATAGAATCTGCAGCGACCTGCTCAGCTTCGCGACTCGCTTTCTCGCGACGGTACTTGTAGCGTTGTTGTCTTTTTGCTTCCTCGGGTGCAATTCTCTGCTTGTAGCACTTCTCTGGCGTCGCATGCGTGTGATACTGACAGTTCAGCAGCGGTGGCGACCTTTTGTCGCTTGAGAGGCGTCGCATAGCTGTCTCAAGCGCGGAACAGACGAAAGGCTGTGGCAAGTCCGACGGATCGACGTCGCCAAATCCTTCCGTCGCGTTGTCAACCCATCGATCGACTAGAAAGCGGAGCAGACTCTTGGGCATGTTGTGTCTTTTCGCGCCAAATATGTGCGAGATGGTATCGATATCCGGTCGTACGCCCTTGACTATTTTCTCTTCGAGCAGGTCCATGACACGGTCCACAAATTCGACATCATCTATCACGTAGCCGTCTATCGCTGCGTTGACCAAAGGCCAACACGCGATCCATGTGTGCTGCGGGTTGATACCGTCGGGGTCGAAGTTAACATCGCGATAACGAGTGGGTATAACACCGGTGCGCCGCCATAGTTGGTGAAGTTCCGCTGCATCAGCGTCAATGTTACGGCGTCTGAGCAGAGTGGTCGAATCGAATTCGGTATCAATGTTGACAGCAGACAACCGGGCCAAGCGCCGTGTCAAGTACCAGGAATCCGGGTTCTGGCGGCCATATAGCACGCTGATCATTGACTGTCTCGGTGCATTTACAGCCGCATCTGGTATCGGCGGTGCCAAGTGTACCTGCACTCTGTTGGATGACTCTTCTTTCACAGGTTCTGACTGTACAGGTCCTTGCACCTCCGCATCCACATCATCGATGACTTCATCGTCACTCCACAGGCTCCCGCCTTCAAGCAGCGTATGATAATCGCTCTTCCTTGTGCGTGCCTCGATGCTCGGCCGACGGCGAAACCTGCGTCCTGTATCGCTGATATGGTCACTGCCATCGAAAATACGGTCGACGTTCCTGGGCTTTGGGCTTCTTGGACTCCCGGGGACACTGCTACGGGATTGCGACGGTCGTGATGTTCCGTGGTGTAGGTAACCTTCTGGATTGACTCCTGGAAAGCCTGTGGGTACGCGCGGAGGCGTGCTGCCACGCTCGAGCCTTCTTTGGATATCGCGCTTTTCTGAAGACGACATCTTATCGGTAAAGAGGTTGCCCATGTCAAGGAGTGGAGGATGTCACGATCTTTCAACGGTGCGTACTGGTGCGGTGATCAGGGTCCAACCAGGAAGCAAGGCTTTGTAAGTTGTCAGTGTCGAAGAACAAGGTTTGATCATGTTGAACAGCCTTCGTGTGAAGCGCGCGACTGTTTGTCATTGCCAGTTTCGTCACGTTACTACCAGCAAACGAACGCTCACGGTAACCGCTGATGTCACCGCTCGCCTGGCTATGACTGGAAGTGATTCAGAATCGAAGTAACAACCCATAGGAAAATTTACGGCAAAAACGATAAGTACGAAGCCCACTCATTATGTCTCCATCGTCTTCGCGATACCATATCGCTAGGTATGTACACAACGCCCTCGCAGCGCGAAGCCATCATACCTTCAGCTAGGTCAGCTTTGAAGTCGATAACATTTGTTCTTGCAGGTCGAACAACACTGTCAGAGCATTGCCCTACGGAGCACATCGAAGTCAATTACCATGTAGCCGAATGCTCACCGTACCTTCGCATTTACCTTCCACACCATGTGCGCGATGACCGACCTCTCCTACCCATTCAGCTCGGCGACATCGATCCAGCGGGTTTCAAGCTTTATATCGAATGGCTTACTACCGGATCCATCAACTTCTCCACCCTAGGGTCACTTCAACTCAACTCCTGCATCGACCTCATGTACGCGCACATCGTCGGCTCCGCGTTCTCGCAACCGAACTTCCAAGACTACATCATTGACAAGCTTTCTTCTATTCTTGACCCCGCGCAAACGTTCGATCAAAAGATTCTTGAGATGCTGTATCTGGAGAAGCACGCGTCGACGTTATTGCGAAAGTTTGTGACGGATAAGATGTTTGCGTATGACAGGAAGATGCTGGGTATGCTCCGCAATTCTGTGGAGGACATTGTGACGGGGATTAGTGATGTAAAGGGGTGTGAATACCACATACATGATGACGGAGTGTGTTACAAGCATGGAAGGGCGGGTGAGTTTGGAGAGATGGGGAGATGTAACGACCTAGGAGGGAAGAAGTGGAGTATCGATGATGATCCGGAACTGAACGCCATGGCAGCGCAATATCTAGGCAAAGCAACAACCCCTTCGAGAACGGACAAGTCATCAAAAGGTCTCGACACCAAGCACGGTTCATCTACAGAAAAGCGTCAACCTCAGGCAAACAAGCTCGCATCGCAACTCAAAATTTACTCCTTGCATACCATGACCGACCGAGATCTTCATCATCAAGAATCCACACTATCGTCTCGGAACCTGCGGAGTCCCCGGCCCTCAACGAGATCATTGACTCCAGATATAGACGTTGATAAGCCCCTACCACCTACCCCAGAACCACCTCATGCGCCCAGCACCAAAGACCTTGTCCTCGAATGCTTAGGTCGTCTCCCATCAGCACCAGAGCAAGTCTCGACACAAGAGCTCATCGAGGAATGTCTCGCGCGCACACCTTCTGACCATGTCAGAACCACTGATTTCACAGACAATGGCGATTTACTGCGTCCAGGTAAACTATCGAGATCACCAGCTACTTCTACAACTGCTTCTTCGCGTCCATCTCCAACCTCCACATCTACATCTCGACCCTCTTCGCCTTTAGAGCACATACCATCCTCACTTCTCCCGGGCACACCGCTATCATCCACGCACCCAACCCGCAACCTAACCTTCGCACCTCTCCCAAAATCACATCGCCAAGCTCTGAAACCACGTCCGCAAACCCCCAGCCCTACCAAATCTACCACCACCACCACCTCGTCACTTGCTCCATATACGCCCAAGTCATCTACTCCAGAACCTCGTTCCTCACTATCCCCATCGGCATACCATGACAGGTCAACGACTCCAGCGCCTAGACCTTCACCCAGACCTTCACCCTCTCCATCCCTATCACCATCACCATCACCATCACCATCACCCTCCCCACCACCGCTAATCCAGCGCCCCTACCACATATCCCCCTCCTCCCCGTCCCTACCCCACTTCGCCCCGCTGATAAAACGAAAGCCCGCACCACCACGAGGCGTAGATTGGCTAGAACAATGGGACAGACTTTTCGAACTGCAAGGAACACAAGGTTTCGGGTTGAGGAGGGGAGAGAAGAAAGAGAAGAAGAGTCGATTTATGGAGATCTTGAGCGGTGTCATTGTCGACGGGGAGAGATCTGGGAGAGGACGTGGGGGGTAGGTGGGTGGGGTGCAAAGTAGGCAAAAGATATGAGGAAGTATTCGTGAAGAAAATAATCGAAGGAAGACTTGTCTTCGTGCAATGTGGAGTGGCTCAGGAACACTTGAAGTTGTGATCAAAGCCAACGTGAACTATGCAAGATAAATCGTGTTTGAACGTCCCGTTTCATTCCCTATCATACAGATACTTCCTTCCTAACCCCGTGTTCACGTAACTCATGTTGGTATAATCATCCCCTATAATCCCATTACCATCGACAGTTGTTGATCCAATACGCCGTGTCTATGCTGTGTATCCAATGCAGGTCAAGCGTGATGCATGCGTTTATGCATGCAAGGTCTCCTTGAAGCCACTGTCGGCATCCGCAGTCTTGCCCTCCTCGTTGAACTCCCAGGCCAGGAACTTCCAGTTGAGCTCGCTCGGTCGCCAGAAGAGGCCTTTCTTCAGTCCGCTGCCCGCTGAGGAAGAGTCGCCCGGTCCGTCTGCTGTTATGCCGCCGGTGTGAGGCATGCGCTTGCCGAAGATGCAGCGCCGGAAGCGCGAGTGTAGGATGGCCATGGAGCACATGACGCAGGGCTCGTTGGTCAGGTAGATGTCGAGATCTACGCACAGGTAGCCGCTGGATGAGAGGTTGTCCTTTTCGTAGTATAGCTTCTCGAGACCGGTGAGGGGGTTGTCGCAGAAGAGGGAGCGGTCGAGGAGTGCAGGGTCGGTGCCGGCAGCACGCAGCCGCTTCTTCGCAACCATGGCGATGGCGCGGTGGACTGCGTGAGCCATGACATTGCCAGTGCCGGTGGGCGGTTCGGCGGTGCCGGTGAAAGACCTCCAGCGGCAGTCGCCTGCAACCGCGACGATCTCTGGCTGGTTCCTGGTGCGGTCAACCACGACAACGCCGATCTTCTCACCCAAGCACTGATCCGATATCTGCTGGCCGGCCGCTCGGGCGAGAGCCAGCCAGTTGCCTGCCTCGGGTTGTAGTTCCTCCTGGTTGCGTTGTACGAGGCTCGGATGGGGGCCGTAGGGGTTGGTGTTCTTGTACGAGATGGGCCAGTACTTGTCGCTCCAGTCGTCAGCCTGCTGCTGGGATATGGGTGCCAGGGCCGGCACGGTTACGTAGAGGATCCGAGGGAGCGCAGTCTTGGGGCCATCGAAAGGCGGGCAGGTCCGTATCAGAGCCGCGAGGTTGGCGTGGGGCATATGGCGCGTGGGACACAGCAGAAAGTAGCGGACTAAATCAAAATCTTTAGCATCAGCCTCTCCATGAGCAGCCTCACTGCCAGCATCGACTGAGGACGGGGACGCAGGAAGGGAAGCGGGGGTCGCCGGTGTTAGTGGGGAAGATGGTAGTTCTGAGGCAGGAGCATCTTCGTTACCCCTGGGGAGCCTTGCAGGCGGATAGAACTGTTTCTGCAGGTGCGGCGGCAGGTACTTGAACTGCACCACGCGGCGCAGGTGAGAGATCTCCGACGTCTTGAAGTCGGGCAACGCTGCTTGCACGGCACTGCGAGCGGGCGACGTTAGCAGAGATCAAGCGGGAGCCCCAGGAGTGAAGGCCTCACTCCTTGATGACGTTGGCAAACTTGGCCGGCACCTCGACGACATAGACGGTGTGCGTCTCCAGGCTGGCGCGCACCTCGTCCTTGGTGCGGAGGGGGACCAGATGGCCTGCGAGAGGCGGTGGGCTGCTCATAGCATCGCCTGGCGGGGGAGTCAGTGCTGAGGGCAGCTAAAAGGCTACTATGCGTCGTATAGGCGTCGGCTAAGAGGTTGGCGGTGGGATGTTGGTTGGTGGGAGCGTGAAGCCTGCGCAAAGACAACAAAAGTCTCAGGGTCCAGCGGGGCGAGCCTTCTTAACTCCGGTTGACCCTTCCTCTTTCATCCAACCTCACCTCCTCGCTCCTCACCAGCCTTCATCATATAGCAGCAACATTTCGCGATAGAACCTCACCCATGGAGTGAAAAGGAAAGAGAAGGAGGCGTCTCGGGGTAAGGCGCGCAGCTCCCGACTCGTGGGCGCGCCTCCCCGCATCACGTTGCAGCGAAGGAGCGCCAATCTTCACCCAATATGGGGCCCCGCATCATCTCCTCCCGATGATTCGGTAAACATCATCCAAACGCGTCTTGAGAGGGCCTCAACCCCAGCATACAAATCTGCCGATATGCATGGCGTTATAGCTCAAGCCCGCTGCCGCTCAGAATGCCCCGGCCAAGAGCCCATGGCATGATGCCCCACTGCAGTATATGTGTAGTGATATGGGATGCAGACCTCGCCCATCTCGTCACCTTTCTCGATTTAATTTGGCATCTGATGTAGACAGCCATGGAGAGCAAAACAGGAGCTACCCATATCGAAACCGCCCACGGTCGCGACGCCCACATCGTGCCCATCGACCAGGAAGCCAATGAGGACGTCCATCATGTCAAGCTCTCATGGAGGTCGTGGATGGTTGTCTTTTGCTGTTGCTTCGCGTGAGTGGCGCGCAGCCTTTTGCGTGGCCTTGCTAACTTACAATGTAGCGTCATGTCACAGGTCTTCGTGGTAGTGGCTGCAGGATCAGTCTTGTCCTTCATCATCCGCGAGCTTGGAGAGCCTGCTATTGCAAGCTGGATCATTCAGGTACAGCACCCCAGGCATGAAGTTTCGACGTCGACTTTTGACACTCTACAGGGCCCGCTACTCATGCAATCAGTCCTCTCTCCTCCCGTCGGTCGCCTGTCTGATGTCTTGGATCGCAAGCTGTTCGCCACCATACCTCCACTGATCGCATGCATTGGTTCCATCATCTGCGCCAAAGCTACGAGCATGTCCATGTTGATTGGAGGCGGCATCCTCATTGGCACGACGCTTGCTACCATCTCTATCGTCCAGTCGATTCCCTCTGAGATTTTACCTTTGAAGTACCGGCCCTTGGCGAACGGACTTGCAGGCGTCGCCGGCGTATTGGGCGGAACGTAAGTAGACATCTCGCGTAGGTCGATGTATTTGGCACATACTAACTCTGCACAGCGTCGGTAGTCTCGCAGCCGGTGCGGTCACCAACCTAAGTGCTTCCGGCTGGCGCTACATCTTCTGGATCCAAGTCGGCCTACACGGCATCACATCGCTTGGTCTATTCGCGTTCTACTGGCCAAAGAAACGCACCGACTATCCACGGATGAGCTTCAAGGAGTGGATGTGGGCTTGCGACCCTATCGGTTCCCTTCTTCTCGTTGCTGCTGCTACTTTGATGCTTCTAGCGCTCAACTGGGCAGGGGGCGCGTACCCGTGGAGCAACCCGCATGTATGCGCCAACCTAGTTGTTGGCATTGTCCTCTTCATTGCCTTCTGTCTCTATGGTAACAGATATCCCCTCATAAATTCCGACTTTGAAGTTGACATGGTACAGAATGGAAGGGTCGATCCGACGGCATCGTCGCGCATGTCTTCTTCTCCACTGGACCCAACTTCTGGCTGTCGACCTTCGCCTTTGCTATCGAGGGATGGATCTACTATTCTGCCATCAACGCTGTTACACCACAGCTCATCCTCAATGTTGGATTCGAGGACAACGCGTGGGATATTGCGATTCGACAGCTGTCCTACAAGATCGCATCTATCTTCACATCCCTTGCTGTGACCTGGTATGCGACGAGGTACAAAGACATAAGTAAGCAACACTGCATCCTTCATCCCACCTTCCACTAACATCCCCCTAGAAACACCCCTAGCAGCCACCTTCGCCATAATGTTCATAGCCTCAATCTGCTTCGCCTTCATCCGCCCCGGCTGGGCAACCGAACAAATCATCTTCACCGCCCTAACAGGTATCGGCTGCGCCGGCCCCCTTACACTCCTAGTCGCATGCATCCAATTCACCGCCCCGCACGCCTTCCTCTCCACAGCCACCGGCCTCGCCTTCTCCGCCCGAGCCATCGGCGGCGCCTTCGGCACAGCCGTCATCTACGCAATCGTGAATTCGCGCATCGCATCCCACCTCGCCGGCGACGTCAGTTCCGCTGCCATTGCCGCCGGTCTCCCTGAATCTTCCGTGCCTGCGCTTCTCAAAGGCATGAAAGGGAGTTCTGCGCCTAAATACAGGGGCGCGGGTGTACCGGGTATGAACGAGACTATCATTACGGCTGCGTGGGACGCGAGTCATTGGTCGTATGCGCGTGCGTATAGATTGGGGTATTGGAGCGTGGTGCCGTTTGTTGCGCTGGCTACTATTGCGGTGCTTTCGATGAAGGGGATTAAGCATTTGATGACGGAGCATGTGGAGGCTACTGTTGAGCGGGAGAGTGATGATGAGGGGAAGGGGTTGGGGAAGGCGGGGCTGTGAGGAGGGAGATTTGGGAGGGTGGATGAATAATCAGTATCATATTCATGGATGTACTGTTGTATTCGATGCTATTTCTTGGTACACATTGCGTCCGAACGGGCTACTGCCGGATTTTTGCAACACGTAATTATCCTATGCGCAGAGGTAGTCTCAGATAAGGTATGTCGTAATGACGAGAGACTTGGCGTAGCATCTTCAAGTTGATGTTTAGTGCTAGTCGCTCTCGTTCAGTCATGACATGCCAATTCCACATCTTGTTCTGTTAAACTCTTTTCATTGAATGGTAGGCTGAATTCATGTCTAGTCATCTGAGTTTGTTGTGATGGATCTTGTTGGTGAAGCCATGGTAGCATATTGACCTTCTGGGCTGTGGGAAGACGTGGTTTGATACTTTCGTGCTTTCCCGCTCCGCTTTGTAGATCAATCTTTCTCTCTATCTGTGTGGGAAGGCTTCACGTTACGACGGCGGTGTATCTGGATGAAAATCGCGAAGGTTGAAAAGAAAGAGAGCTGCATATTGTGCTATCTGAGATGTGCAGTCGTTATATGCGCGTCGCCTATAAGGTGATGACCGTGAATGGAGAATGTCTTACTAGCCCACATAATTTGTCTTTTTTTTTCAATCTTCCGCGTATTGCCAGTATCCTTTTGATTACAAGGCTCCTCTCTGTACAGTCTTATTCGCCTGAAGCAACTGCAGAATCAGGGCGGTGTTGAGGGCCCAGCTGTGGATCGGCTCCACGCTCAAGTAAATACTGCGCGATCATGTTATTTTTGTACACCACAGCTATGGAGTACGCGGTATGTCCCTTTTTGCTTTGGCAATTGCAGTTCGCCCCAGCGTCGAGCAGGTTTTTGATCATAGCTATGCCCGCGCCTTCGTCATCGCGCCTGCATGCCAGCTCGAGTGGTGCTCTTCCCTGAGAATCAGGGATGTTGGGATCAGCGCCAGCATGAAGCAACAAGCGAGCGATGTCATCCTGATCATGGTATTCGACGGCGTAGGACAAGGCCGTCCTCAAAGTTTGGTACTCTCGTTCGTTGACATCATAACCAGCCTCGAGGAGAAGCTGAAATATGTCGGGTCTAGACCTAAACTTGAGTCCTGGGCATAGGACTGAGTTCGGGAGCTGTCCGCTAATAGATGTCAAATCAGCCTTCGCGTTGAGCAAGACCTTCACAACGTCGATATTGCCGTTATTAACGGCATGACGCAAGGGCGTTGCACCAGCGGCGTCTTCGGAGTTGATCGCTGCTCCATTTGCAAGAAGTGCCTCAGCGCTATTGGCATGATTAAGCTCCGCGGCGAAGTGGAGTGCCGTAAACCCTGCCCACCGCTTCGATCTGTCGTCCATGCGGGCATTCATTGGAGCGTTGAGTTTCGCCAGTTTCTCAATGAGACGCTTGCTTCCATAGGATACGGCATACATGAGTGGAGTGGTACCATGTCCATCTCTCGCATCCAAATCCAATCCTTCCTGAGCCAGCGCTACAGCGGCGTTCTCCAAATTGTGAAAGATCGCCACATGGATTCCAGTGGTGTAGAATTTTTTAACGTCGTAAATAGAACGCTTCAAACTGAAGATTCCGACGCTCCTTCGAGTGGTACCGAACCTACATCTTATGACATTCGTTTGTTGCTTGAGAAAGTTGACCACTCGTTGAAGACATGACGGAGCTAGGCGAGCATGGTGGTGCCAATAACATGCTGAGTAAAGGTACCAGTCGCTATCCTTCAAGTGTATCCAGGGATCTGGGTCGGCGTATCGTACCAATGATAGGTAAGAGACACAGATGTCTGTCATCATGGGTTGTGCGTCTGGACACCATCGGTCCAATGTACGTTCAAGATACTCTTGTGTCGTGTAATGAACAAGTCGAATGATGTTACTCTCCTCATCTATGGTAACTAGACCAAGGCAAGAGGCCAAAACATCCTCGATATCTGGGCAGTTATCTGAATCGTACTCCAGGTTGCCAATTTCTACGCCTAAAGCGGCTCGTAGCTCTTTTGAAGAAAGCGGTCTTTTGGCGCAGGTGAGGATTCCCAATGCTTGCTTAGCAAGGTCGGCTTGGTCAACGACTTGGCTATCAATTCTTTTCATTGCAGAATCATAGGCGGAATCATACGCATCAGATCCTGTAGCGAGTCTGTCCAAGGCATCTTTCACTGCTTTCGGGGCTCTCTTCCCGATCAGCGAGTCGAGATGCAGCTTGGCTAAGAGGAACCTAACGTCTCATTAGTGGATCCACAATACTGGAATGAAGCGGCTTACATTCCACGCACTGCCTCAACGATTTTCGACACAATTTCCTTTTGCAAGCCTGTATCTCTTTGCACAAATCCTGGTAGGCGAGGCATGTTCTCAGAGAGATATCTTTGCACGTCGTTACTGTCTGCCTGAATCTCCAGCTGGCAGGCTGTCTTGAATCTCTCAGTGATCTCTGGAATGAATCGCGACGTGGCAAGTGTGTTGATGTGACACTCGTTCTGCAAGCTCTGAAAGCGTGACAACAGCCCTATGCGGCAGCCATGAGATGTAGAACATTCATCGAGAGCATCTAGCACAACGAAAACCCGTGAGTATGATGACATTACTGACTTTAGCGCCCCCATGGTAGCTTCGGTCCGATCTGGAGCCCCTTTTTCTTGTTGTTTGTCGTGAAGATTGGTGACGCACTCTGGCAACGGAACTTGATGTTGGACAAGCTGTTTGAGTAGACCGGAGAGTAGGGCTTCTAGTGTCTGCTCGTTATGACGCCGGTAGTTGCAGAAAAGATGAGCCAAGCCAACCGTAGGGTCATCATGATAACGCTCCCAAAGATCAGCGTTGATGATTGACGCGAAGACCGTTTTGCCAGCACCTGGAATACCAGGGCAGAACAAGGTACGACTGTCGGTACTGAGCCAGTCTTGGTAGGTCTGTGAGCGCAGCAGCCATTCACCGGTACCTTTTTGCCGCCGACTGATGGCGTCCCGCTGCTCTGAAGCGTGGTCGATGGGTGTGAGCCAATCAAGGATGCGCTGACGTTCTCTCATAGCATCTTCCGTGTCTTGACGCCCATGTAGCTCCTCAACTCTTCCCCGAACGTCCTCTTGTGTAGATTGGATTGATTCCAGCTCGCCGTTGATGCTCCGCAACGTCATGTCGGTTTCCCGGATGCGTGAACTCAAAGTACTTTCCAGGTCGATGAGATGCTTCTCATTGCGCTTTGAGCAAGCACTGAGTTTGACAAGTAACGATGTCGTGGTGTAGTTGAGAGCAAGAGTCACCATCGACATCCCAGACTCAATTGCCTCAATCATTTTTTCGACATCCTTCTCTTTGAATGGCCACCGGAAATTCTCACGCAACCCATCTCGTGGGGATAACGCAGCGGCTGCTAGACGCAGTACATCTTGGAGGTGCGCAAGCGGAGTCGAAAGTAGGTTCAAGATTTTGTCCCATTCCTCGGCATTCTCAGGGTCATCCGTTTCATCTTGCAACTTGTTTAGCAAGCTACTGCAGTCTCGTATCTGTGTACGAAGGCGCTGTTTCTCTTGTTTGGCTCCAGAGACAGCAACGATATACTTGATCACCGTCTCGCACAGCTGGACCACTGCTATGATGCTTGCAGCTGTCTCCATGTGAGCTTTGAATGATGTTCAGTGTACTGCGATCAGTGCGAGGAGGAAGACGAGGTGCGGGGTTCATCGCATCTCAGATCAAGTGAGCATGTGAGGCGAGGCTGTGCCACATTGCTGCTGTAGGCAGCGGACTTGCCGTCCCCCATGGCGATACGCGGGGTGACGTAGAGGCGGCGCTGTCATTCGTTGATTAATCTACGTGCAGATGGATCGGACCTTCCTTGCGGAAGCGAGCGTCGAGTACATTACCTTGTATGCGATGTGACGACGGAGGACGTGAGTGGACGCAGAGAGTTGGAAGTCGCGGACGATGCACGTGCACTCGCGTTCGGCGCCAAACTAGCGCGACTCCCTCAACCTTCAATCCGCAAGCGGTTACAAACATCCAGCACAACATCGCGACAATGTTACCCGACGAGATCATCGCGCAGCTAACCGCTGAATTTCAATGTCGCGATCAGCAAATTCATCACCTTGCAGCCCTCTATAGCGTCCGTACACCCCTCAGACTTCAGCGTCATTGTACTAACAGCACTCTAGGCGCATTTGCCATCTCCACCCTTTCTGAACATCCATGGCCTCACAGCGACTGGCAAATCCTCGATATTGCGCTCCTTCTTCCATCTCTCCCGCATACAACACACGATCATCAACGTTCGCGAATGCATAACCGCGCGGCATCTCCTGGAGCGCATCGTCGCAGCTAGTCTAGATGCGTTGGACGAGTTCAACGACGAGAAGATCGATAGGAGACCGTATGCGCGTACGGAGAATCTAAGCGCACTATGCGTCAACATGGAGAAGCTGTTGGCAGGTAAAGGAAAGTTTGTGCTAGTACTCGATGCGGTGGATAAATTGAGGGAAGGGGGTGGGACCCTGATCGCGGCGCTGGGGAGGCTAGGAGAGATGGTATGTTATGCAGCATACAGATTGAGGCATAGGATACTAACAGCATGAGCAGATACCAAACCTCTCCCTCATCCTCACAACGACCCTCCCACTCACGCCCTCCGTCCTCCACTCGTCATCAGCCTCCTTCCTGCACTTCCCATCCTACGCGCGCAACGAACTCCTCACAATCCTCGGCGCCAACCCACCAAAGATCTTCCTCGAACCGCCCTCCCTTGAACAATTCCCAGACTACACACCCGATCTCGCAGCCGAAGACGACCAGTGGCTCTGGGGCCGCTTCATCCAAGCCGTCTACGACTCTCTCGCAAAGCACACCGGACGAGATCTGATAAGCTTCAAGAGCTGCGCAATGCGCCTCTGGCGACCGTTCGTCGAGCCCGTGGTATCTGGACAATTCGGCACACGCGACTTCTCGCGCTTGATGGTGAACAGACGGCATATATTCCAGCTTGAAGACTCAGTCTTGGATCGAATCATCTCAGACGCCGCCGAACCTGTCAAAGAGGCAGCACCGGCAGGCATCACACCAGCAACGCCAAGCAAGAAGAAGCCAGCGAACATGACGGCGCACACCCTTCCATACTTCACGACCCACATCCTCCTCGCCGCCTACCTCGCGTCCTACAACCCCTCGCGAACCGACGTAACATACTTCATGAAGCACACCGACAAGCGGAAGAACAAGCGGCGCGCACCCAGTGCTGCGTCTTTCAGCGTCACGGGCAAGCGCACAGGAGCCAAGCATCGGAAGATTAGTCGGCATCTGCTGACGCCCAGCCCGTTCACTCTGGACAGGTTGTTGGCGATCTTCAGAGCCTTGCTTGAGGGAACGGTACCTCAGGTGGCGGATCTATACACACAGATAGCTACACTGACGAGCATGAGGCTGCTTGTAAGAGCCGGAGGAGCAGGAAGTAATGACGCCCTAGAAGGCGGAGGACGATGGCGCGTAAACTTTGGTTGGGAATACGCACGCGCGCTGGGCAGAAGCGTGAATCTGGAAGTAGGCGAATATCTTGTTGGTGGTGTAGACTAGGCCTTCAATTCATTTTGTACACTCCAACACCTGTACAGGTGTATGTAGAGCACGTCTAAGAACTACAGCTACACTGCAACATACCCTTATACTTCGGCACATCACCACAGAACCTCTCTTCCTCCTCTGCATTCCACTCCCAGCTTTCTTGGAAGGGGTTAAGCGCGAGTTTCATGATCTGAGGAAGGATCTCGCGTTCGTGTTTCTTTTCGACGCGCTCGATGAGTTCGTCTAGGATCCAGGAGCGGGGGATGAACTGTCGTATCCTTAGCATCTTATGCCTCAAGTGACAAAAGCGGGTAAAATTAGAACTTACGTTAGGATTAACCTTATCCATAGCAGCCTTCCTCTCCGCATCCATCTCCTCCCCCCAATCCTCCTTCACCCTCTGCGACCATCTCTCCAACCACTTCCCAATCCGCTCCCGCCCATCGCTCTCCTGCCTCGGCGCGTCGTTCCTACGGAAGAACCTCCCCGCAACATCTTTCCTCTGATCGTCCGTCTCCACTTCACTCAATTTCACATTCCCCAACCGCCTAAACGCGTGATGGAAATCCAACTCATACATCTGCAGCGTATCCAACAACTCCGACATCAGATCTTCGAAATCACTCTCCTTCTGCGTCTTGAGTCCAAGACGAAGCGTCATGAGACGGCGGTACTCAGCGAGGAAAACGGCTTTGTACTCTTCGCCTGCGCGGTCGATGGCGGATTCGCCGCATTTGACTATGCCGTCTGCTTCTTCTTCTGTTACACCTTTTTCGACGAATTGCGCTTCGTCGACTTTACTGCCGGCGCCCATGAGTTCGCCGAGGGCTTCGCCTAGGCGCACGAGGTTCCACCAGATGATTGTGGGTTGGTTGCGGTAGCTGTAGCGGAGCATGTGGTCGTCGTGGTTGGGCGTGTAGGTGGGGTCGAAAGTATCGAGGAAAGCGAAAGGACCGAAGTCGATGGATAGACCGAGGATGGATGTGTTGTCTGTGTTTAGCACGCCGTTCATGAAGCCGTAGGCTTGCCATTTTGCGACGGTTTCGGCGTTGCGGCGGAGGATGGCGCGGTAGAGGCGGACGTAGCGGTTTTCTTCGCCTTCGTTCTCGCCTTCGATGGTTTCTTTGGGGATGCCCGTGGAGGTCTGGGTGTGGACTTCTTTGGCTTCGCCGGCGGGGAGCTTGGAGGGGAGCTTTTCCCAGCCGCCGTAGACGTGCTCGGCTGTGTAGTCTGCGATTGTGCGGAGGGTCTTGCGGTCTCCGCGGATGCGTTGCAGGTCGAATGTGCCGAAGCGGATCCAACTCTGCGCAAATCGCGTGACGATAGCTCCAGGTTCTGTCCGCTCGCGCATGACCTTGCTGCCATTGTTCAGGGTGAGCGCCAGCGCTCTTGTACTGGGGATGCCAATAGCATTGAGATATTCCGAGACGACGAACTCTCGAATAGAAGATCGCAGTACTGCGCGGCCATCAGCGAAGCGGGAGTATGGTGTCCGTCCAGCGCCCTTCAACTGGATCTCGTATCGTGTTCCAGTCGCTGGGTTGGTAGACTCGAACAGTGAGATGGCGCGCCCATCACCAAGTTGGCCTGCCCATTGTCCGAATTGGTAGCCTCCATAGCATTGTGCCCAAGGGTATATTCCAGCCTCTGGGTTTGACTCATCCCATGTCAAGATCTTCTTTCCAGCGACGACTTCCTTGAATTCATCCGTCTTGGCCTCCTCTTCCTTCAAGCCAATATCCTGCATTGCTCGCTGGCTGACAGCTAACAGCTCTGGCTCTCCCTGTGAGTCGGGTCGAACATATGTGTATAGTGCTCCCTTGACCATGCGCGGTCCGAGCATCTGCCGTGGCGCATCGTGCGAATCTTTCGGTCTGGGGAACGCGTCATCGGCGGGAAGGTTCGATGTGAAGACATTCGATTTGGGAAGTGACTGCAGCGTCTGCAGTTCATTGGTCGAGCTGCTCGCCGTCTGTGGGATATCGAGGTGCGCCATGACTTGATTGAGGCGCATAAAAGTGTGGAAGGGGTTCTTGCAGATGTATTTCGTCGACGATATCGCTTTCCTGGTAGGCTGCAGCGCAGTAGAGATTCGAAGCATGAGCTGCTAAGGGTATCAAGTGGTGTAGGAGGGAGGGGCAATGAGGGGAAGATGGCGGCACATATGGGCGCATTCGATGCTGATCAGTGTGATGTGAACGTTATGGGGCAGTGGCGTCATGCCTCGGACGAGCGGGCTTATCGATAAGGTCGTCGTGAAAACATCAGAACGTCGCGGTGCCTGACTCGCGCGTTTCTCTTCTGAACTAAATCGCGGACGCGTCGACAACTCCGCCAATCAGCACATTCTTCCTCAAGCAACGCATACCTTCACTCCCTGATTTTTGAGACCCACGCTGGCCTCCACACTATCACGGTCGCAGGATGAACGGCCAGCCAATACCCGGCTACTTCTGGGACGCAGAGAAGAAGAAATACTTCAGGATCCAAAACCAAACCGCAGCCCAAGGATCAAATCTCAAATACTCTTCAGCAAACATCAAGAAGACAGAAAGAAAAGAGCGCATCCAGAATGTCGCACTCGCGCGTTCCAATAAGCTTAAAAAGGAGCGAGTCATCAGACGCAACCCGAACAGCTTCGCTCAGACAAACATCGATAGAGAAATAGGCCTTAGAAGACAGTCACGCTATGTACATGGTCTTTGGCCTGACGCATGCGCAGCCGGTATTGAAAAGCGTCCCCAGAGAATACTACCTCCATGTGGACTCCGACTCTTTGCCAAGGATCCAGTACATCATACGATTTACTCGGTTCAAGGTGAGAACAGTGTGCACATGCAGCCTGCATATCGCGGAGACTTCTACACCTCAATAGCAGATCCGGACCTTGTGCTACAGGGTATTTATGGGCATTATCCACGAGACGAGGTAACGCGAACGACGTCTACAGTCTCTTCGTTGTCCTTTCTACCAGCAACCGGAGCGCTTGCGGTAACGACGTATGGGTCAGATCGGCCACCAGAAGTATGGCTCAGCGATCCGGGACGCGATGATCCAGTAAGTTAATCACGAACTTACAACCCCCACGCACATAATCTCCTCAATGATGAACGGCTACCTCTCATTTCACGTTCGAAAGAGCGGATGATTTGAGTTACCCAGTGGCCATGTAGCATAAGTCACGAAAAGAAGAGCTTTCCTGCTCACTCTCACATCGTTTCGATCTCTTTACAAGACTTTTGCATCTTCCGAGACTGTCATGCTGACCCATAGTGACACAGTACGTAGGCCAAAAATTTACACCGAAAGACTGTTCAGCTATATGGGGTGCTGCTGCAAGACCAACTACGTTCACGGCATCACCAGGTCTTGCAAATAGTGTTGCAGCAACCTGGACTGAGCACCTCGCAGTTGCAGCCTCGAGTTCGATGCTACTGTTCACTCGCTCACAGGGAGGTGCCTGGGACTCTCAAGCTGTAGTAAAGTCACTTGAATCTGATCTTCTGGCCTTGGAGTGGATATCGTATACTACTGTCGCGCTCGGCTGTCGAGACGGATCTATCCGACTATACGACACAAGATCAGGGGGCTCAAGTCACGTCTTGACACATCCAGCGCCCATCTCAAAGCTCAAGCGTGCCGACGACGAGACTAGATTGATATGCTCGGGGCTCAACGACACGCTTTTCCTATACGACATTCGCGCACCCCGCTTATCTCGAAACTCATCGCGAAAGACGTTCAATTACGACAACCATCACTACAATGAAGAGTACTTCAAGACCTTGTATCCGACTCATCGCGATAGTCACAAACGCCGCAAGCTCAACCACAAAGCTTTCAAAAATTGGTCGCAGCCAGTCATGACTTTCGCCCACCTAAACAGAGACGAGCTGGAACTGGACATCGATGTACATCCAAGACTCGGACTCTTAGCGGCAGCCCAAGACACAACGGAAGGTACAGTGATCCGGATTAGCAACATCTGGACGGGTAAATCTGTCAAGGAGATTGATCCAGGCAGCACGCACCAGGCCAAAATCCGCTCACTCAAATTCGTTGAAAGCGGGTTTGACGGCAATGTTGACCTTTGGTCGTGTTGGGGTGGTGGGATCGCAAAATTTGGGTGGTCACACAGTAGGGGGCTTTAGCTTTCGAGGTTCATCACAGAGATGTCAGACATCCTGGCCTACGAAGACTTCGAAATGATGTCGATGGATACATTCACGGGTCTGCCATTGGTGCGAGCGACCACTAAACTCGCGCGACTGAAGCATGTCCATAGGGCCGCGTCGTTAGAACGCAATCACACTTGCACCGGCGTGTGACAGTGCGACACTGAGATCTTTCAGAAACATTTGCTGCGATTATCCGCTGCGTCACAGTGAGCCTCGTCCAATCGCGCCCGGCAGTCACTAACGCACGTGCGTTCTCTGTCGTTTGCTCCTGCCTCGCTCCTGCCCCCGATTGGATCGCGCGATGTCCTGGTCATCATGTTGATTTCACAACAAAACGCCGAAGTTCTTCTCACTCAGATACCTCTAGCGACAGATTGAAGAGTTCTGGAGAGATATTCACAGCGTCGCGGGTGACATTGGGTGAACGCCTTCACTTTCACCACTTCACCGTCGCTCTCCGAACTACAGATAATCCCCGAGCGAGCGCACAACCCAACTTTCCGCACCAACCATCGATCTCTCCTCACCAAGGGCCCCAGGATTACACTTGGCACAAAAGCCATCCGCAGAGTCCGAAAGCCGCGAAAAAAATCATGGCAAATATCGATCTCGAAAAGTGCACCGCCACTTCCCCATCCATCAGAGCCCTCCCCAGTACCAACCCCCGCACCTCCGACATCAAGATGCGGTTCCCAATTCTCATCGCTTATATCGGTCTCTACGTCGCAAACTACTACCTCAGTCCCACTGGCCCTGGATCCGAGCACCGCGACGGCGACTCCGGACGTATACCACCCTTGGCGATTGTGCTCATGCTACTCGGCCCTGAACTCATTCAGAAAGCGTTTGCTGTCACGACGACGATTTCGAAGACAGAGTCTCCATGTTTCGGTTTCGGGTGGCTGGCTTATAGCTTGTCACTCTTGTCGTCAGTCACATCTAGCAGTGGTGATTTGATGCGGGAACCGGAGTGCGATGTCAAGGTTCTGAATATGAGCACGGGGAAGAGACGGTGGAATAAGGAGTTTGCTGTTGCGAGGCTACTCCGCGACCTGCAGTTTCGCTCTGTTTCGTCTAGCATTGATGGCAAGTTTGACCTGGATAACGATGTCGTCGTTGAGGTCCTCCAACCCATTGGCATATCCTCCGCTTCCACTTCCCTCAGAACCCTACTCCAGAGCAGCAGCTTGATCACCGCACTCCTCCAATTCTGTCTTGCCGGCGCATTCTGGTTCTACTACGGCGATCTCTCGCCCCTCCTGCTACTCAGCATATCAATCTTGCTTATCGAAGCTACAGCCAGCCTACCCGTCTGGACTGCTCAGAAAAACGCTTCCTTTACACACAGTGGTCGCAAAGGCGCGTACGCACTCATGCGCGACACCGACTCCCCACCCAGCCACATCTACATCATCCAGCCCTCGCCAACGGCTTCCACCATCGATGAACGCATGATCACACATCACGACACATCCACCAACGCCTCAAACCCCTGTATCTCACCCACCATCCTCATCGCCGGTGCTTTCCTCAGTCAAGCCCTGCTCTACACCCAGCTTTCAGATAACGCAGCGATTGCCATGCTGATTATCATGTTCGTTGGTACGATTAGTAACATTGCTATCGTTGCTGTGCCGCGCGTGCCACAGGTCGATGGCGTGAAATTGCGGTCTGTTGGCGTGATGAAGGGGGAGGGGAGTGTTCTGGACGTTTTGAAGGAGGTTGAGGCGGCGTTCGAGGGGTATGGAGAGGTGCTTTTGAAGCAGTGTTTCCCTGGGATGACCGGGAAATGGGAGCGTGGGATGGAGAAGGACAGGATGGGGGAGATGGATTAAACACGGTAGAGCGAGTCTCGGTTCGCAAGGTCGCAAAGTGCATGTCCGGTTCTGAGCCGTCCGCAGTGTATTCCATCAATCACACGCAACGAATCCACAGTCAGCACAGCGCCTGATATCATAACTCTCGAATTCACGTTGACGTCCCCGTCCCCCCTTTCCTCCCTCCCCCTAAAAGCGGTAACCTAACCCTCCCAAACACCATCCCCCCACCCCTCCGCATCTGCGCCACCGCATTCCCCAGCAGCACCCGTATCGCCCCTTCCAGCCTCTTATCCTTCTTCCGCCGCATCCACAACAACACTATACCCAATATAAACACATCGACAGCAACATGCTTGAAGCACGCCCACACCCATCTCCACACGCCTCTGAAAAGCTGATAGTGTACTGAATGCGCAAAGAGTCTTCTCGCTTCTAATTGTTCGCGCAGGGCCGCGACTTCAGCCGTCATCTTCATGAGCGATTGCTCAACGCGTTTCCGCCATTTCTGGTCTGCGACTGATTCTTTCGCGGAGCTGTCTTTCGCTGCTGCTGCGGTACCGTTTCCAGCAGCGGGGGCGGGTGTGCTGCCGAAACCTGGTATTGGCATTTGAATCGGTTTGCCCAAAACACCCATACCGCGATTCCGTGGCGCGGGCGTGGGCGTCTGTATAGGTATTGGTTCTGCGCGGATCAACTGTTGTAAATCGGTCTGTACGCCTGCGTCTTCGAGTTCGGGGGCGTGGTCGTCGTCATCGGGGTAGGATGTGGGGTTGTATTGCGAGTCTGGGGCGTCGACGAAGACCTCGCCTTCACGCTCGATTTCCGCTTCTTCTTCCTCGAGCTCTTCTTCGGATTGCGACATTGGTGATTTTACGCGGAGGGGCACGGCGCGGCGTTCGGGTTCGTTTCGAGGGCCGTCCATGTCGTTACTGCTGTTGTTCATGGCTGCGCGGCCGCTTTGGCCGAGTTCGTGCTGGGAGTAGCCGGGGGTTATGTGGTCGGAAGTGCGTAGCGGCGAGGAGGAGGATGAGGAGGGCACGTTGGATTTGACTTGGTCCCAGACAAATTCTAGTTCGGCGACTAGTTCGCGGGAGTCGGGTGAGGGCGAGGCGTACTTGTGCATGGTGTCGATGAGGGTGGTGATGTAGCGGCGTTTGGCTTCAGTGCGGGAGAGGCCGTTCTGCTGTTTCCAAGCGTCCCTGGGAATGTTAGTTTCTGTCTTGTATGCATTCCATGATAGGGATTTGAACGGTGCTATGCGCCAAGTGACATACCATTTCTCCCGTGCTCGTTGCGACTGGTCATCGTTCCCTCTTGGACATTCCATTATACCGTCGACATCGCCCTCTGTTTTGGTCAGCTCTGGTCGTAGCACAGTCCCCCTCTGCATCATTTCCCTCGAGGCAACGTACCCATGGCCTGCTTATATAGTCCATACAAGCGTAACCTGGTCGCAGACGGCGGTTTCTGCGACCCCGTCCGTATCTTGTTGACGGTATTGAGCGCATGGCTAAAGACTCGATCTATATCCCCCATCATCAGCAAAAGTTCCTTCCATCCCATCTCACCCCAGATAAACCTACCAACGGAGTCTGACATCACGAGCGTGGATATCGCGCCCCCATAAACGGGGAGCGGCGCATTGATCGGTGTGGCGGTGCGCGAGAGTGCCTCAAGAGCAGGCACAAGGTAATCAGCCAGGCAGGAGCAAAAGACAAGGTAAAGTACAGCGGCGCAATGGATGGCGGACGGCGTGCATGATGCGATGACAATGCGGAGCCGTGTGGAGATGGCATTCGTTGTCGCGCGACCCTGGCGCTTTGGCCTCGGCTCTTCCGGAGCGGGCGCGCTTGCCATGTGGCAGTGCGGTCGGCCGCCGTTTCACGTGTCAACACACTTTGATTGGATTCACCGCACTTTGTTGTCTTGCTGATATACTTAAAGACGCTTTGTCCTTCTGTCACGAATCACAGCATACGCGATAACGGTCGTGAAGCTGCTCACTTCTGGAGCAGGGATCTGGGCGACGAATCGGGCAATGTTTTCCGCACGCGATTCCTGGACGAGACGAGATACATTTGCGACGCAAGACTCGCTGACTCCCTGTGGCTCCTATTCACATCTGTCTCAAGTCTGACATTACATCTCACAACGGCGTCTACCAGTTTGCTACCACTGGCTGCACATCGCTCGTGAACGACCACAAGCCCTGGGAGTTCACAGCATGAACGATCGCCTTCCTCGCTACATCCTGTCTACGCGTGGTCGTCGCAATCTGAGTCGAGGTTCCCTGGCATGACTATTAGTATCGCCCTTCGAAGACGATTGACCAACTCACCTGTACGCGGGCACCCCTCACGTTCGTGTAGGGCCTGCCAACTTCATCCGTACCAGTCGGGTACTCCACAATGACGGAATACGCAGTCGCGCTGGATACCGGCGACCAGCTGACCTGGAAGTCTCCGGTATCATTGCTCCTGCGCAGAGATACGCCTGCAACCTTGGCCGGACGCGAAACACCACCGACAGCGCGTATCTGCCCCGTTGTGTAGCACCCATTGGACGTGCCAGAGGTGGTGTAGAACCGCCATGAGACAGGCGCCTGTCCGTTCTTACAAACACTGCTGAACTCGTGCACAGCCGTGAACGCCGAGTTTCCAGGGTACTTGGTGAGGAAGTTGTTGCCAAGGTAGGGGTAGAAGGTATCGCTGACGCCGAAGCTGTCGAAGTCACGGAAGGGCTTGAGTTCGGCACGACTGCCGTCCGCATACGTGGCTTCGAATGCCCATTGCACTCCTACGTATCGGTCTTTGTTGAAGGTGAGTTGCGCAGTGCAGCCACCGAGATTAAAGGCCTTGTAGTTGCTGGGCGCTACACTGCCGGTATACGGGTAGCTCCAGGATGAACTGCATTGCTGACGCGGTTCGAGAGCAACAGGCGATGCCGTCGCAGCAGTCGCTAGGAGCGTGGACAGAGTTGCGAGAGTGAGCTTCATGATAGTCCCAACCGAACAAAGTGAACAACTATGGACACGTCAACCCGGGAAACACCCCCCCCTAAATACCACTCCTCCACCCTCCCAGTTGACATCACCAGCGGGTCCAATGCACCAAAACTCTACTTATACAACTAGACAAGTCTTGGACACTACATCACCCGCCCACGAGGAGCGCAACCCGCCAATTCATATAGCAGCCAAGACGGGCGTGTACAGCTTTCAAGAAAATCCAAGGCGGACGGAGACAACACCCATGGGGGTATGCGGTTTAGCTGGTGATCATCTGCGGGCCGCGAGGAGCCTAGCTTTCTTGGCGCTGCAGGTCAATCTTCGTATTCGGTCTTGAGGCTTGGGCTTGGCTGGGGTGATCTGCGTTGGGTACATGCGACGACTGGGAGTGTTTTTGCTTCGGCGTTTCCTGGGATTGAGCTTGATATTCATGAGTGAGTTTGCGAATACGTTTGACGCTGGGCAGTGCAGCAGGTATTAGCCCGGCGGTGTATATGATGGGATTTCATTAACGAAATTGTCACAGACTATCACTCGATGGTTTCATTTCACTGACAAGACTTGGTTTTATTCCTCGATAAAGATCCACCATCTGTAGCAGCTATCCTTTCATCAAGACCAGGATCTGAACCATACTCATATCACGACGGTCATTCCATCGCCATACGTCGTATACCACGGACGACTATCGTAGACTGAACCTTTTTCGAATCCACCTCAAGAGCATCCTCTTCCCCGTGGACTCGCATACTCGCCAACCAGGCTTAAGGACACTTCCACCCACACTTATCCCTACAGAAGTAGTTGCTCGCCTTGCAAGTATCAGAGCGGCAAGTAGTATCGCAGGTAGCCGGATTGAACCAGCATGGCCAAGACTAATGATCATCACTCGTATTAGTTTCAACAACTTCCCCCTGGATTTGGCGTAAAGGGAATCGAACTTACACGTAGGCAGTGCTCGAAGTTGTCTTTGCACTGGTCGCAGGTGGGGACTTGGACGGGCGGGCCGGTCTCTTGCGGGGCGGCGATGGGGGCGGCGACGGGGCTGGCGTCGGGGTTGGTGATGGGGGTGGCTGTGGTGAGGGCCGCGATGGCGAGGATGAGGGGGGTTGTGAAATGCATTGTTGGTGAGGTGGGTGTAGGGTGGTTTGTTGGTGGGGGGATTGAGTTGAGGGTGGATGAGAAGAGGGAGTTTCTTGGGGCACCGGATCGTGGGGTTTATATACACCCAGGGCTGGAGGAGTTAGGTTAGGCAGTCGGAGGGGTTAAATCACCACTCACGGATCACCTGGGGTGCTGATCTGCGTGGCGATATACGAATGTTGGTAGTGAAAGAATGAGAGGCTTGATACGATCAGTGGGGTGGGGGTGTGAGATTGGTGCATGTGTGGTGAGCCCTTTCACGCGATATTATGTCAGGGGCGTTGATAATTGTAGGAAGGATGAGCACGTACTCTGTATTCATCTAGTTGGTGTTGCAAGCAATGGTATATGTAAGGATGAGCACATATCCCAACAATCACATACAAGCATCGCTCTCCACTACAACCCGCTACCCCAGACTTCATCCTTGCTAACCAGCCTTAGTCTCATTCCTCCCTCAATCCCACCCTCCTTCCAATCTCCAGTGCCATCTCACACTCACAAACCCCAGCCTAAGGGCACTTCCACCCACAGTGCTCCCTGCACGCAGCGTCATTACGACAAACGTCGTTGTGGCAAGTTATGATGCACATCCTCGGGTTGATCCAACAGACCCAAGTCTATTTCCACACAAACACACACACAATTAGTTCAAATCACGCCGGAAGAGATGGGGAAAGGGGGGGTGTACCTTCTGGCAGTCCTCGAACTCCTTGTTGCACTTGTCGCAGATGGGGTCGCGGGCGACGAGCGGGTTTGTAGAGGCGATGGCGTTGGACGAGGGGGAGGTGACGGGGTTGGCGGTTGTGAGGGCCGCGATGAAGAGGATGAGGGGGGTGGTGTACTTCATTCTTCGTGGGGTGGGTGGGGTTTGGTTTGATGAGTGGTGATGTGTGTGGTTGAGGAGATTGTGTTGATGGTGGATAGAGTTCTTGGGGCAGCGCATCGTGGGTTTATATGCACCTTGGGTGGTGTTCTAGGTAGCGATATACTGACTTGGTAATGAAAGAATGTAAGTGTTGATACGGACTAGTGTGTGGAAAGATGTTGTGGAATTCGCGCATGGGCGAGGCATTTCACGCGTTTATGTCAGGGGCGTTAATGCATGATTGTATTACTCATGAGCAAATATTCCAACAGTCACATGTAAGGATGGCCTCAAGAATGTAGAACCACATGTAAGGATTACTATATGTAAGGGAAAAGAAATTACACGTAAGGACGGCTACATGTAAGGATGACGTAACATACAGATGAACACGACAACTCATAAGCTCAATTTGCAGCTTCGTACTGAAAGGCTAGATACATACCTAAAAGCGACATGAGAATCGGTGGCAATCTTGTTACAGCAAGAAAACACATCCCAATGAGTTCACTGGCGGGTATGTTTGTACCTTCTGTCATTGACTCGGGTTATTGGAACATACCCGAGCTCGTTGACGCTTCTGGATCGAGAATCAGCAGCGCCGATTGCAGATAGGCGGGATCTTGAGAAAAAGTGAAAGAAGCTAGGAACGGAATGCGCTTATCCGAACGCCGCTAAGGTTCTCGCAGTAGAGATAAATCAGAAAGGTAGTGTCAGGCGAGGAGAGGATGTTCTAGATGCATCACTTTTGCTCAGGTACCTTCACATTCGAATTCACGAATTCAGTTGTGTAAGTTTGTAGTTGACATTCATCTTTAGGATAGGTTACCAATGATGTATCATGCCACCAAGTCCCGTCCATGTTCAGTTTCCCATATTCGCAATGATGACAGGCATTCAGCCAAGACAAATTCTCATCCCAGCCTCCATGCTACCCGTTGCCTTGCATGCCTCACTGATGTTCATCCTCTTCCGTGATACCCGAGGTGTGTACCTACGAGGCCGGGGAACCATGAACGCCCCAGCCACACCAAGCACGGACACACTCCTGACCGCACTTCGCTGTCTCGCCGGAAGGTACGTACTTGCACGTATCATCGTAGTCGCATTTGTCCATGCAGTCGTCGAATTCTTTAGTCTTAATGCCCTTGACGATTTTGTCCTTGCAGACGTCCTATTGAAGTTAGTTTCTGATTTGGACACTAAAGAATACGAGCGCGGGGCTGTGCCAACTTACTTTCTCGCAGTGTTCAAGGTGGTAGATGTCGCACTTCTTGCATAGCCAAGATTGCTCTGGCTTGCCGCCGCCGGCGAGGACGAGGGTAGAGGCAGCTGCCATGATGATGAGGGAGAGCTTCATGCTTGAGAGTGGATTGATGTTGATCGAGTTGTTGTGATTGTTGTGGTTGTTGGTTTTGTGGTGAGGTGGAAGTTGGGTGCTTTGAGGGTTTGATCGTTGGTGGAGGAGAGAAGAGGAGAGATGGAGTATAGGCGGATTTATATACCCGTGAGGAGCAGGGAGAAGCGGAGCTTCAGGTACCTAGATGGGCAGCTGTGTAACTCGCGGTGAGGGAGCGGCGACCCACGGTGAGTGAGAGATACCTAGATAACGCGCGGTGAGGAAGCGGCAGCTACTTCGCAGCTGCTGGAGTTGCTGCAAAGCCGAGAGTCAAAGGTCTGTGCCCAGCCAATCTCTCTCACCTGAGATAGGCCATAGGTATTGGCAAATGCGTTGTCAGTAACGGAATCTCTGAGTTCCCGGATAGTGGCGGTTTCGTGCATGGACAGCAGGAGCTTCTTGATCAGAGAAAAGCAGTAACATTACTCTACGAGCCGATGAAGAGAGTAAGACTGAAACATCTCTTCAATCAGGAATGGCAGTTGCTCGGCGCAACGTAACCCAAGTCTCATATCTTCTGCTTGACCAGCCATCAAAGCGCATCGTCGTCACAACCAGTCTAGCACTTCCATATACCATGAGACTGTCAGCGCAAAGCGTTTCTAAAGTACTTCGCCCCATTCCAGTCTCCGTCCCACCCCGTCGACCTGGTCTCAATTTCCCGTAACGGTTGGATGATCATTGCCCAGGCGGAACGCGGAAGGTGGGTTTTGGGTGCTTAGGTTTCTCAATCCATCCATTACAGTTCAAGTAGTCATACTTGGCACACCAGTTTACACACCAATCGCCAATTGTGCCTGATTTGCACACATAAGTTTGGCACTGCAACGAGCACTCCTCGTTGAATATGAACGAAGGGCAACGATCCTGTGAGTTATGTCAGTGACTGGGAAAGTTTGTGTTGGAACATGATGACTTACGGCCATGCATCCGTGATACATTTCATTGCAGGTGTCGCACGAGTGCGAGAATTGGAATTGGCTTTCTGAGGCGAGAGCGGCGGTGCCGAGTGCTGCGATGATGATGGTGGTGATCTTCATGTTGATACGGATGTGGTAGACGGGTCTTGTGGAGGGGTTGAAGATGGCCAGATGGTTGTGCTGGCGTTGGGTTGAAGGAAGAGAAGACGACGATTAGATTTGTGAGTGTGCACGCATTATATATGCTGTGTCTCTAGGCGAATATGCTGAAGTATCCGTGTTGGCACTCACATGTAGTGGTCGCGTCATTGGTGCTCAAAAAGAACTCGCCGTGGAGCATACATCATTGCTGTGGAGCGAAACTAGGAGTCTCGTCTCAACAGTTATGAATGCTGCTCATTGCACATCTCGTTTGCGTGTCACCATTGGCGCCAGAGTTTCGCGGTCGAGGACCCCATTCGTATCACAGGGACGCTGCTCTCGTGACAACGAAGTGGATCCGCATTGAGTACCATTGTAGATTGCAGTCTGATGGAGATTTCATTGTTAATGGATGATGAAACCGATGCGTCTAATCTTCGAGATCTAATCGCGGGAGAGATAATCACTTTAGGCTATCGCGCATCCTGCCAAACCCAACCGTCACACATCCGCAGTGCCCCTAAGACATCCAGAACAATCCGCGAGTAGATACCCGATAGCCTCTCTTTCTTCAACCAGCCATCCCACGTGCCTACGCATGATGATGCCAATGCGCCTCCCCGAACTTATCGAAAGTCACCTTGCACTGACGCCGAACACACGGACCATAATGATTCTCCATCAACTCTACGCATTTCGCCTGACTCTCGTAGAACTGAGGGATATCGGTTGGCCTGTCCAATTCCCAGTTATAGCTATTCACGTATCTCTGTTGGGGGTTGGGTTAGCGATGTACAAGTGTGTGTGGAAAAGTTGATGGGGAGAGGAGAAGATACGTACGTCCATGCATTCGTGATATCTGACACCGCACCAGAAGCAAGCGGGGAGAAGAGACCCTAACCCTCTGGGCATGGCGTCGCTTGAGGGTTCGACATCGCTGGAGGTAGGGACGTCGTACAGGGGAGGGGCGGCGAGGGTTGCGGTGGTGAAGAGAGCGATGAGGGCGACGGTGAACTTCATCTTGGTGACTTGTGGTGTGGATGATGGGGTGTTCTCTTCAGATGCAGATGGATCTGCGATGAGAGCTATATATTCTTCTGCTAGTTAGTCCACATCAGTGTGAGCTACCAGTTTTCCATGAGCGTCTTGGTCATCCACTCGCACAGCGATAACGCAGAGCGAGCAGCGGGCTATTCCCAATTTCTGCAACACGTGACATTCCATATTTCAAGGCTTTCCGCAGAGGAGTCACCACAAGGATCAAAGATCCGGTCATACGTAGTCGATCGTAGAGGGCGTCGTGGTGAAGAATGGTAGATGAGGCGGGTCTCTCCATCTCAACAGCAATTTTCCCTCGCACCACATGAATGCTTGGAGCAGAACAACGGTATAACATTATCCGTGCGAATATGTGTATCGGCGTGTGATGCGCAAAGTCGTGGTCGGTTGAGAAGTTCCGACGAATGACGGGGATGGCATGGTGGAACCGTGGGGCTGAGCCACGAATTTACAACCAGCTAATACATTACCAGCACAGGCAGCTAAGACGCGAACATAGCCGCCTTAAAGTAGCACACAGACTCGGAAGATAATAGCTATGCGAATGGAAATTGATAAGCTAAGAAAGACAACACGTTTGAATGGTCTCGAGTTGATGCGAACATGGTCACACACCTCTCTTCATAATGACTCTCGCTATTCACCCCTTTGTCGTTCGAAACACAACTCTCTGATCCTCAACACTATCGAACAACATTTGGGAAGACTCCACAGGCTCTGGAGCACCGTGTAATGGCCGGCGCGTCTTATCAGACACGACCCATACACCCTCTCTATTCTAGACCCTGAAACCCCACTGGCGGTTCCACCTAAAACTAGACTTCGTGGGGTTTACCCACTCGAACAATCGATAATTGCCCAAACCAACAGTCGATCCAGAAATCCTACGACGTAAAGGCAGAGATGGTGGAAATCTGGCCGATGCCCTACAGTTTGGTTCTGGAATAGGCGCGGGTCGCTAAAGTGGGTCCATTTGGTCACCGGGTACGACGCAAATATGGCGTTGAGGTCTGCGCTTTGTTTTCTGTGGCCTGAACGCCACATCATCCATACTCTCAATGACATCCTCATGGCAGGCTATCCTTGTCCATAGGTGGGCTACAACCGCTCATATTGGCATCTTCATCGTCTACGACAGGCTCTTTGTTCATAGCTTCAGCGGGAGCTCCAGGAGCTGGGACACTCGGTTGCGCAGCATTGCCCCATTGCTGGTGTTGATGCGATTGCTAAGGTTTCTCCTAGTCGTGACCATAAATGCTGTCAACATCGCTATCGTAGTCATTCTTGTCATCACCTTCCATAGTTTGCGAGGTCTGGTCTCCAGCCGCGTCTTCATTTTGCGCTGCGGGCGTATCTGGATGTGTTACCGGACTAAGCTGTGGCAACGGCTTTTGTGGTACACTCGATCCAGAAAGAGGTAGTAACTGGGCGCGAAAGTTTGACGCTGTCTTCGGAGTGTATCCCGCTGCAGGCTGTGTCGGGTCGTAAGCTGGCGGAGTAGTCGATGGATTACTGCATATCATGCCCGCAGAAGGCTGCATGGGCATGTACGCGGGCGAGGTGACCGGGGAATTCGTAGTCGATGTACCTGCTGTAGGCTGTGCACGATGACGGGCGGATGCCGGTTTGAGCAAGCTTCTTGCATTCGATAGTGCAGCGTCGGGCAGCTTCATGGCTGGGTAGCCTGGACTCCGGGGAGGCGATGTTGCATCGCCAGTTTGACCGCGTGGTGTACTAAAATTGCGGAGAGTCGGTATACCTGCATAAGGAGACGTGCCGTTCATCTTTTGCAAAGTGACTGGGTTATACGAGCGTGCGTAACCTCCCGGTGCAAAACCACCTGCTAGAGGTGATGGCGGTGGTGCCCTGTAGTACGAAGATGGGGAAGTAGGATTCGAGCTGAATATTGACGGCGTTTTGAGTGTCTTTTGTGTAGTCGGACGAGTCGGAAGGCCAGAACTAGCGACCGGAGATGGTTGCGCCGGAGAAGGGGTTGTCGATGTGGCGTTGGCCTCCTTCAGCTTCTGGAATACCGGAAGGTCCAAGACCTTTTCCACATCGTTCTTCTCAAAACGGGCTTCCTCCTCAGTATCAAATGAGACTGGACCTCTAAACCGGCCTTTCTTCGGAGTACTAGCTCGAGCACCTAAGCTCTCCTTCTGGGGAGTTGCTGGACCATCTGGCGTTTTCTGTGGCGCTTCTGAACCTGAATCTGAATCTGAGCTATCAGAAACGTCTTGCGCTGATCTTTTGGATGCTTTGTTCAGTTCATATAATTGATCCTTTTCCACTTCTTTGGCAAGCGCATCCAGTTCGTCGTCATCGATCTCGCCCGACAACGCGCTACCATCGTCAGAACCAGCCAGAGAAAGATCACCTCGAGGTTCGGCACCTTCAGCATCTGGATCAAACCATGACATAAGCTCTTGTGCATCCTTGTAGTCGTCGTGACTTTCTCCTCGCATTTCGTATATGTCCATGGGGACTTCTCGGAAGACTTGGCCTTGCTGCCCGGTCAGTTCGTCTAACGACTTCATGCCGGCTGATCGATATTCCGCATGTTCGGGGTTCTCCACGATCTTGCGGTCCTCCCATAGTTGTACCAAGCGTGTTCTCGGTCTGATATTTGTGAACTCTTCTGGGTGTTTGTATTCATGTTCAGCGTTGTCCGGGCCTTTGTTGAAGTCACTGTCCCATACTCGTTGAGTTCCTAGATCTGGCGGGATTTGTGGTCGGTTATTGTTGTCAGTCTGATCAACACCGAGATTGACATTCGAAAGCCCTGCGATGAGTTCCTCATGGTCTTCAGTAGCTCCGTAGTCTTCGAGATTAAAGTCGTCTCCGTGGGTTGGTGGCGGTGGAACTAGATCATCTCGTGCCGACTCCTGATCTTCCCCAAATGCCTTTGGAACAGCGACACGCATGACCTCTTGATATGACGCATCGTCATCCTGTTCAGCTTGCGTAGCATCCCCAAATCTGGCACCCCAATTCGCGTTCTCGAATGGGTCAAACGCATCTGGCGCATCCTTAGGAGGCCCAGGAACAATGACTGATGGCTGCTGGGTCAGTGAAGAATATTGATCGCCGGCCTTTCCAGGAAGATCATCGAAACTTTTCCCGTCTGTCGGGTACTGTTGAGGTTCATACATGGGAGGTGAAGTCTTGATAGGTCCGTTCTGCGCCTCATACGCATCAATATCAGCGAATATGTTTTGCTCTGCCATTCCACCGTATTGCTCATCCTCAGGAGACAGATACAGACTTGTTGGTATTCCGCTGTGTTGTTCTAGTCCCTCGAGAGGCACCAGCTGTCTCCTCATGTCATCAGTGGTGGTTGTTAGCGTTTGCTCATTGCCGAAGCCAGAGTTAGCGATCTTATCGAAATCGATGCCGTCCAGGTTTATGTTATCCAGATTGATATCGTCCAGATTAGTATTGTCCATGTTAATATCGTCCGAATCGGTATCGCCCAAATCGACATTGAACAGATCGGACATATCAACGTCTCCATCGTCGTCGGCCATCATAGTAGTATCAAGGGCCGCGGGCGTAGCCATAGGAATGTCAGCGAGATTGGAAGCTCCTGGCTGTGCGTATGGGTCGCCGCTATCGCCCTCGTTACCGTCGTTGCAATTATCCATCTGATCGTTGGTGTCAGCTTGGTCGTTCAAAGTCTGACTTTTACCATCGTCATGCTTATGGGGATCGCTCTCACCGTGATGGTCCGAGTCGCTCGAAGAAGACTCGTCGATTCCCTCCATAGGCCCTGAGCCAGCTGAGCCTGACGGCGATGGAGGGTTCGCGCCTCCACTGTCGCTCGGTGGGTCGAAAGGAGCGGGTGGACTACCACTCCCATCTCCATGTCCACTACCGCCGCCGCCGTCTCCGCCGAAAGGACCACCAGGGCCAGGCGGCGTATCTCCACTATCACTAGCAGCCCTTCGAGCCGCAGCTTCACGCTCCCGTCTCATTATGGTCAACATACTAGGGCCTCCTAGCAGCCTGTTGCGCCACTGTTCTGCGGAATCTGGATGCGCTGGGTCTGTGGGCCGATCGGCAGGCCGATTGTAGATGGCAGGAAGGGCGAATCGTGTATGAAGTTCCTCTTTCGTGAACATAGGCGGCTCAGTCCTGCTGGATGGAAGCGAGCTGAATGGGGCCCAAGGACGTGGTTTTGGCGTTCCAGGGGTATTGACACTAGCTGTTGGCGTAGCTGCTGGGGCAGCATCGTTCATGCCTTCCATTGGCGCCTCTTTTGGCGAAGAAGGTTCCTTGTCGGGTTCAGGAGTGGCATGCTTTGGGGCGGCAGGTATCGGCGTATTGCTTGAATCATCGTCATCCTTCTCATCATCGTTGCCATTATCATTACCATCGCCGTCGCCAGGCGCTGGTGCTCCACCAGAAGCAACCTCTATGGGGGTCAAGGCCTTCTTCTGCTCAGCCTCTCTTCGCACCTCCTCGCGTTGCCTCTCAAGTGCTGCAGCAATCTCGGCATCTATAGGACTCGCTGGCTGTAGCAGAGCTGATGTGCCCTTTGTGGGAGTCGCCCCACCAAAATCAAACTCTTCTTCGCCTTCTTCTTCGTCTTCGTCGTCCTCTTCGTCGCTTTCGTCTTCCTCTTCCTCTTCATCGCTCTCTTGCACACCATCATGCTCATCGTCTTGCTTATCTTCCTCTTGTCTATCTTGCACTGGACCAGCGACTGGAGCTTGGTGATCTGGTGCATTGACGGGCTCCGAAGCAGGGTCCTTGAGAGGTGTGTGCTTGGCGGGTGTAGCGAGTTCCGTCATTTCAATAGGAACAAATGTCATGGGCGTATGTTCCCCTTGCGTCTCAGGTTCTGGCGCGTTGACTACGATGGTGGGAAGATCAAACGAGATGTCAAGCGATGTCGAAGGCTCAGTAGTGTCTGTGGCAGACTTCGGCACATCAGTAGGCGTAATGACGGGAGTAGGTACGATCAGAGAATTAGAGGAACGAGGAGGTGTCGCAGGAGCAGCGTTAGTTAAGGGTGTAGTCGTGGCTGGCGGAGTAGGAGAAGCAGGAACTATTGGTGGGGGAGACGCTGTGGTCGTGGGTGTGGTCGTCGCTGGAGGAGTAGGCTCGAACAAAGGAGTACGTTTGAACTCGGCAGCTGGTGTGAGGGTACGCACAGATGCCGATGTATTAGCAACCACCGGTATCGCTGGTACCTGGGCCGTAGGGGCTGGAATAGCTTCAGTCGCAGTCTCTGACGGAATAGGTAAAATTGGTTCCTCAGGTTTCTCATCTTCAACAGTAGCCCGGTGCTGTTTCTCAGTCTCTGTAGGGTGAGATGTCATCGAAGGATTAGCAGCTGGACTTTCGCTGGCGTCGTTTAACGATTGGGTCACCTCGTGCTCTACACCGCTCGCCAGGCCAGACTGCTCTAGGAAGTCCCTGTGCTCCTGCTCAGCAGCAGCCCTGGCGGCCTCGATATCATTTTCTCTTGCTGTGCGCACCGCTTCACTGTCGAAGAGCCAATTCATCCAGCGCTGTGGCCAAGGAAGAGATGCGTTTGTCTGTGTCCATGCATCTACGGTGGGCGTCTCAGTCGGTTGCTCCTGCGTAGGCGTCTCGACAGGAGCTTGTATAGGCGAAGCCTGTTCAGTGCGCAACTCATCTACTTCATCTGGAAGCCCTGATAAGTCCTCATCCAAGAGATCAACTGCTTGACTGTCGCTGGGTGGCTGAGGCGCTTGCTCCGGCTGTGTGTCTGCAGGCTGGTCGGGAGTATCAGATTCTCCAACCAAGAGGTCTCTTCGCTCTGACTCTCCGACGTCATTGGTAGGGATGGGAATCTGTGCTGCGGGAGGGCTTGGTGGCGCAGAGCCAGGAGCCACAACTTCATCCGGCAGAGTAGGGAGCGGTTCATTGGGAGAATCTCGGGCCACGAGCGGATCCGGCCGCCAGTAGGCTAGAAGTAGAAGTATGACAAGAACAGTCGCAAAGATGATGCCATAGTCCTGAGTGCAAGCAAGGACCCCGTTTGTGCCTAGGACGTACATCGTCATGAAACTAGTTGCGAATGTAAACGACGACCGGACCTTGTGTGCGGGATATGCTTGAGCGGCCATGATCCAGCCTATGGTGCATGCACTGGTGATTGCGATGATGCTCATCGCACGCCATACCCAGTGGTAAGCTAGGCCTTGGCACCAGTTGCTGAGGCACTGTGTACCCACGGAAGATACAACTGGCTTGATTTGTGCCTTGTACAACAAGCTCAGGTTCATTGAGATCCTTTCGAATGCTGAAGAAGTCGTTTTCTGGGTGTTTGTAATGAAACTGGAGGTAGCATTCCTAACGGACTTGGTAGCCCATGCCGACGAGAGGGTGATGTGTATACGAGAGCTTGTAGCCCTCTCCGTCGAGGTAGCAGTGTACACATGAGAGCTCGTTGCGCGTTCCCGCGAAGTTGGAGTGAGTTTGCGAGAAGGCGTGACCCAATTGCGTAAAGCTGTCGTGGTTACAGCAGTCCATGAAGTCGACCCCTTAACTGAGGCTGGAATAGACGCAGTGCTAGTAGTAGACTCCTTCGCTGTATGAGCAGCTGTATCCGACGTCCCTTCAGTCCAAGGCTGTATGGTGTGCCAGATCGCCGTGAAAAGAGACTGGAACAACGGTATGAATACAAACGTCAGGGCCAAGACCGCGATCAAGCTAGCGACTGGGCCAGCCCATACTGGTAGCAACCCATATACTTTCCGGGGACCGAGCGAGATTGTCGCGAGCACCCAAAGAAAAAGCCCGCCGACAGTCTGTGGGTACCATGGGAAAACAGCGCGACCTCTGACGATGAGCATGAACTTGTACTGAGCCCAAGCTTTTACAACTCGAAGTTTCGCTATGGAGATTCGGGAGACTTCAATGATGCCGTGCAAGAGGGAGTCGATATAGGAGAGGCCCACAAGCTTGAGCACGACAGCAAAATGACCGAAGGGTGGGGCAACGCCGCCTCTGAAAAGTCTATCAGCGCACAAAGATGGCTGGTCTATATGGATGAGGAGGTATACTACTACTGCAACCGCAGCGTAGTATCGTATCCAGGTTCGCGCAGCGATGACCGATCGGTATGAGCCGACAACCACGAGGTTCAATATGGTGAAGATGGTGTTGCGCGCCTCTTCGCGATAGATGGAAAGGACGTGTACCGCTGGCATACTGGCCAAGATAACAGCCAAGTCCTGGACGTAGACACTAAGCCAGATGACAGTCATCGCAACAGTGAAGCCGATGCAACAACGAATCAACGTCTCTTTCCGGTGTGGCATGACAGCAGGCGAGGTGGGCGACAGATCCTGGATCTCGGACATGTCTTCATCCTCGCTTAAATCGCTTTCCTCTTGTTCGTGGTCAACAACTTCGGGTGTCCTTCGTCCGGCGAAGAGGAGGAAATAAATCGCAATTCCGATGAGGGTGGCGTACAACGCTCGGCCTATGATGAAGTGGTCATCTTGTTGCTTTCCCAGGAAGTCGGCTACCGCTTTCTGCCACACATTGTAGGATACGGATCCGATGCTGCGTGCGTATGCTATAGGCTTGGAGTATGGCAATGTTGGCAAGCGGAATTCCGCGTAGGCGAGATATCCAACGACAAACATATACGCATTGCGCACCATAAATGCCACCATCTCCTGCATGTCTGGGTCATCCTTATACAGATGGTCGCATACGGCGATGAGAATGGATGGCACATATCCCACCATGATATCTGCCATGGTGATAGGACTACTGTAGTAGGATGGCTTGGACGGCTTTTGATCTGCTTGCTGCGTGACGTATTTCTCATGAATCGCTCGTCGAAAGTCATTCCAGCGTGAGAGTTGGGATTTGGCGAATGATGGCGAGTCTCGGAGTGGCTTGCTAGCCGTCTGTTGTCTGTAGGGCGTGAAAGGTGGCTTGTGTTCCCTTGGCGTAGCGGTACTGTCCTGGGTGCTGAACGAAGGTGCACTGTGTAGTGTCTCAGACGACGGCGAACCCTGGATTCGTTTACTAGCCGCCTTTTGTCTGTAATGTGTGAAGGCTGGCTTGTGTTCTGTCATCTTCGAGGTACTGCTCCGAGTGCTTTTGCTAGCCGCATGTTGCCTATAATGTGTAAAGGCTGACGTATGTTCTTTGAGACTAGAGTCACTGCTTCCAGTGCTAGATGGAGGAGCACCTGAAACTGTCTTTGATCTCAGCGGGATGGTGATGGTTTCAAATGAATAGTCTTTGATCTCGTCGAACGACTCTGAGGTAATCGGTAATTGTTCCACCATAACTGGAGACGTGGTCCAAGAAGGCACCTTGGCAATGGTGGGAGACCCTGTCGATGTAAGGTCTCTGGGTGCATCACTGATGGTCGATGCTTTCGATGCCGTAGAGGATCGCGAGCCGTGTAGAAGCATACTCATCCGGGCTTTGAAGCCTGTATTTGTAACCTCGTGAACAGGACTACTAATTGGGTGACCTGTCGGCGTGGACCGACCGTCTTGTGCAACGGATTCATGGTCGCGATCTCTACTCGGGAACCATTGCGATAAGCTTTCCGTTGATTCGCCAGACACAGTATACGGAGGGAGCGACTCTTCGAAAGAGAGTGAAGTGACTTTCTCAGAAGGAGTACTCGTAGTCTTTGCTAGTGAACGCTCTGTACTCTTGCTAGATATCTCCGGCAATGCATCTCGCGAATTACTACGTTCCGAGGAGAGTTGCGATGAGCGACTCGCTTTCGAACGAGCAGAACTTTCCGTGACAGATTCGGAGATGTCCTGGATTGATTCGGAAGACGAGGAAGTGTCCAACACTTCAACTTTGGCTTGCTTTTCGACAGTCGAGGGTGTGTTGCAGGCCGGTGAGACAGAACTAGTGACGGTGATAAGGGTAGGCCGGGGAACTTTGGTGACTATTGAAATCACAATTTCGGCTGCGTCTTCGATGGTGTGGACGGGTTTGGCGACAGATGTCGTAAAAGGCCTGGGTTTCTGATACCAAACCTTGGCCTGCTCGAAGTTTGGTATGTAGTGCGGCACAGCAGCAGCGACGGCACCTGCGGCGTAGATACCAGCTGCTACTTCGGGATGCTGATCCCACAGGTGCGCAAAGGCTTGTATTACAGCACCAGGAAGGGCGTCCATGGTAGGCGAATTCGCTGGTGCGTCTAGAAGATATGTGTATCGTTATCGTATTCTCGAGGGTGTGAACACATGTGGTGCAATATCACGAGGGCGTGCCTTGTTGAGATGGGCGATGTATGGAGTGTCTCAAACCTGAGAAGACGGCAGACATGTAGCTGATGAGACAAAGCGTCCTCCCCAAGTCGTACAAGACAAACAAAATTCCGAGTGAAAGGCCGCCACCCTAGCATCAATGTGAACTTCACATCGCCTTTGTCCGCCGAAAGAGAAAACCTCGGCGTTGTTGTGAGAGACAAGACAATGAAACCAAGAGCGTGCACTTCAGAGACCAATGCAGGATTGCAACACGAGCGTAATCTACACTCAGCTGTGGCTCAGCGCGTCAAATGGCCATCCAGTCATTGATGTCAGGGTATCGAGCCAGAATAAGCCCTTCGTCACTGGCAGGTGTTGTCATGCTCTCACTGGCCAGGAAGCCTGCGCATGGTCGGAGACGATGGGATCTGGGCAAACACGTGAAGTCAGCATCGAGAATGGACACGTCCGCCATAACAGACATGTCGCTTCATGACGTGGGCCTGTGTGCGACGACGATCAGTTCCCATGCCCTTCCACCGATCTGCTCGGCGCTCTGCTCTTCCACAGTCCATCCGGAAAAGCATGCCTTGTAGTCATCCCAATCCGATTTGGGGCCTGCCCATATCACTCTGTCCACGCTGTCCTGGCCATACTGTGCAAGGTATTCGCGTACTAGCCCAACGCGTCGCGGGTATACGAAAAGCCATGTCGTAGCCTCCGCCGCGAGCGGCTCAAGGAAACGCGTACCGTGAACGATGCGATGGTTTGAGGAAGGCAAGAACTTGTTCGAGCTTGGTTCTACTTCAACCCCTATAACGTGATACGCGTAGGGTGTGGTGATGAGATAGCTTTCGAGGAGGCCGAAGCCGCTTCCGACGGATAGAGCAAGCGCGGGAGGCTGAGGAAGACGCGAGGCGAGGTAGGCAATGAGGGCTTCGCTGAGAGCTAAACAGCATCCCGAATAGGCTGTCGGTGTAGTTGTGAGTACTGGCAGTTCCGCGACGTCTTCTACTGGGTTTGATGCCTCATTGTCTGACGCGTCCACATCCGGCTGGACTGGTGGCAAGCGCGCCTCGAGGCCCATGATTAGTGCGATCACAGTCGGTCGGGAAGGCAGGTACCAGTTTGCACTGAGAGCGTATGGACGCGATGCTGATACAATTCGGCTCCGTCGTGATTGTGAGTGATGACAGAAGCTTAATGGTTGTTGACGCGCTAGACACGCATGGGGCTAAGCTTGGGAGCTATGGCCCATGACATATGCATATCACATGCAATGCACGAGACGCCCCGCCCACCATCACCAAGCATAGCTACAACCACCGACTCTACTGCATCTTGCGTCATCTCTTCCCACTGAAAGCTTTTGAAAGCTACGTGGCGCCACGAGAGCTGTCATGGCCCGCCTCAATCCATTCTCCTTCACGCCTGGGCCAGTCATCTTCTTTACTACCATCGTCTACGTGGGCCTCTTTGCTGCCCTGCTCGTTACCCACCTGACGGTACCGAATTATCCATCCAATCCGCCGACGGGCGTCAACCTCACAGAAGCTTGGGGCGATCTCCAGCACATTACCCGCCGATTCCACCCGTACAACAGCCACGCGAACGACGATGTACGCAAATATCTGCTTGCGCGCATCAAGGCCATCGTTACTTCAAAAGACCTGGAAAAGGGCCAAGTCGAGCTCTTCGATGACCTGACCGCAAACGCCACATTTTCATCTGGCAGCACATCTATCTATTTTGAAGGCACTAACATCATTGTTGCAATCCGCGGTTCTGATGATGACGAACCCTTCAATGGGACTGAGCGCAGTCCGGAGAACGGCGGCGTACTTGTGAATGCCCATTACGACTCCGTGAGCAGCGGGTACGGTGCAACTGACGATGGCGTGGGTGTTGTGACGATACTGCAACTTCTATCCTACTTCACAGAATCCAAGAACTGGCCCAAAAGAACCGTAGTACTGCTGCTTAACAACGGCGAAGAGGATTATCTCAACGGCGCCAAGGCTTTCATGCGGAACCCAGTTTCTCAGGTCCCCCATACGTTCGTCAACCTCGAGGGAGCTGGAGCTGGCGGCAGAGCTACCTTGTTCAGAAGCACTGATACCGAAGTCACCCGCTATTACAAAAAGTCTAAATATCCTTTCGGAACAGTCGTAAGCGGAGATGGCTTCAAAAAGGGCTATATTCGAAGCGAAACTGATTACAAAGTCTTCCACGGCGAACTTGGGCTACGCGGCCTCGACATTGCGTTCATGGAGCCTAGGGCCAGATACCACACAGTGGAAGACTCCACACGTGAAACTTCGATGAATTCGCTCTGGCATATGCTTTCAGCAGCTCTGGCCTCAACATCCGGATTGGCTTCCATCACCAGTGACGAATTCAGTGGCTCCGAAAGCCTCGATAATGGTAGAGTCAATGCCGGAACTGGCAGCGACGGCGTGTGGTTCGACCTCTTCGGCAGAGTGTTCGTCGTGTTCAAGCTACACACTCTTTTCGCTTTGTGTGTCACTTTGCTGGTTGTGGCACCTCTTACGTTGATTGGGCTGACGTTTGGGCTCTCCAAGGCTGACAAGAACTACCTGTTGGCGCGCAAAGCCTACATCTATTCGTCTGACGATGACAACCCAGTACATTTATACGGCTGGCGCGGCTTCTTCCGCTTCCCCATCATCTTTGTCACTGCAAGTGCTGTTGTGGTCGCATTGGCTTATCTCATAGTCCGCTTCAATCCTTTCATTGTTTACAGCAGCCCATTCGCCGTGTGGAGGTAGGTCGCTCATGCTGCTACTATGTTCACTGCTAACAATATCAACAGCATGATGCTCTCAGCCTGGATATTCATCGCTTGGTTCCTTGCACGAGGGGCCGATGCTATGCGACCATCTGCACTTCAGCGCATGTACGCTTTGATCTGGCTTTTCATCGGCTCCTTCGTGCTTCTCACAATCATCACGGTCTTCGTGAACGACTACCAGGTTGCTGCTGGTTATTCTGCGATGTTCTACTTCGCAGCTGTGTTCGCGGCAATAATCCTCTCCTATTTCGAACTTTTCCTCGCTCCAACCAAATCTGCGTATGCCCGTCATTTCGAGCAGGAGGACGAATCCCGGCGCAACTCAGAGTCCGCAAGCAGGCCTCTTACAGGAAGCACCACCGCTGCACGGTCTGATGATCGCCCCGTGGGAGACGATGACGCAACCGAGACCACCTCACTTTTACGCGGCGATCGACGTGGATTCGCAAGATACGGCGGCAACAGGCGAGACTCCGTCAGCGAGAGCGGCGAGGATCATGCTCAAGGGCCCCGGCGAATAGATCTCGGCAACGTGTATCCTGGAGAACAAGAGTGGAGCGGCAAATTACCGAGCTGGATCTGGGTCGTTCAACTGCTACTCTTAGCGCCAATCGTGATCATCCTTGTCGGACAGGTCGCTCTACTCCTCACGTCGGCCCTATACCAGACGCCATCCGATGGTAACTCGCCTCTGTTTATTTACCTCGCCTTCGCAGCGCTTACTGTGTTGTTGCTCGCACCCACCGGCCCGTTTATTCACCGCTTCACATATCACATCCCCACCTTTTTATTCCTGATATGCGTCGCAACCGTCATCTACAACCTTGTTGCGTTCCCCTTCAGCAGGGATCATCGCTTAAAGGTGTACTTCGTCCAGCGGGTTAATTGCGAGACTGGTCATAACGTCGTGTCCCTGACCGGCTTGGACGGCTATGTGCAACGCATTGTTGGCGAGTTACCCAGTGCGCAAGGCCAGCAGCTTGATTGCACGACGCCCGAGGTTGCGACGCGTAAGGAACTAAAGCAGTGCCAGTGGCAGGGTCTTGACGCTAAAGTCGTCCCAAAGACAGCGCAAGTCGCGCCATTTGACAACAACACGTACATTGCCAGCTGGCTCAATTACTCGATCCATAAGGGCAATCACTCAAACAAGGCGACGATACGCGTTGTTGGGCATAACACCCGAGCATGTCGCGTGCTTTTCGACTCGCCCATCACAGCGTTGAGCGTCGACGGCGCCGTTTCAGATCCTCGCTTCAAACCCGTCGGTGGGGACGGCGCCCGGGAAGTGCGACTGTGGCATCGCGAATTTGGGCAGCCCTGGAACGTTAGCGTGGCTTGGAACGCCAAAGAACAATCGAAACTTTCTGGAAGGGTCGTGTGCATGTGGTCGGACGCCAACACAGGCGACATCCCTGCTTTCGACGAGGTGCAGCACTATCTGCCTGTGTGGGCAATTCCCTCCAAGATTAGCGATGGCTTGGTCGAGGGCTTCAAGCAGTTCGAAATCTAGGGCAGCGGGCTTCAGTTGCGGGGATCCCTGCATGTCTCCGTTACTTTTGCTGCGATATCCATCACGCAAGCAGTCGAGCACGGCGTCACAGCTCACATGCAACCCCTCACTTCAATTACTCATTTATGCGAGCTTCCCCTTTATCTCATCAATGCCCCAACTTGTTCACGATCCATTTGTTACTGTTCTTTTTGGAGTTTTGCGGTATCATGTTCACGGCCATTGCATCTTGTACACCCAACGTATAGCATCTTGACGTCAACTTAATGAACTCTATTATCACGACGCCCAAGGCCACCACCCCTCGCTTCACTCTTCGACTCGCCTAATTCCAGCCTCTCGATTCCACGTCTCACCACGAACCGTTCGACAGCTTGGCTCGTACCAGAATGCTGAGAGCGTTTGACGGAGCCCAAGACACTTCACAACGTTATCCGCTACCTACCGACGCAGGATTTACCCCTGCTTTGACCCGAAGGTTTCTTTTAGCTGCGGGAGAGACTATATCATCATCTATAGAGCCATCGACTCTGTCATCGACTTTGACGACTACTCTTGGTTCGATAGCTGCTCCAGCTGTCTGTACAGCCAGCCACCCATCTGAGCTCGCAGGGTCAGGATCCAGATCAGGTATGTTATCAAGCGGCTCGTCTTCGCATGGACGCCCTGTAAAGCTCGTTAGTTTACTAATCCCGCTACAGGCGACACTCCAGTCGTAAGTGGCGTCTACCGTCTTCTCAGCAGGACGCGCGACACCGAAGTCTTCGGACTCACGTCGGGATTGCACAACCTGATCGACACGCGGCGCAGGGTATTGGACTTTGCTTTTGACTCGCCCCTTTCTACGGTCATCGTCACAGCCTTACCGGGCACTTTTCTACTAGTTGCGCGCCAACGGCCCGACACTTGGGCGAACAGACATCAGACGTCAATTGCAAACGCATTGCACCTCGTCGCGCTCGCCAACTGCGCGAACCACAAACTCGAAGCAGGCGATTTATTGATACTTGTTTTCGTCATGGTCGCGTTTGACGTGTTTCAGCGAGTATTAGCGGCGGGCGCTACCGATCCTGATAGCGAATCAGATCTTCAACCCCGCTCGCCCTCGTCATCCGAAACCCCCCGGGCCCAAACGCCCTCTGATCCGACCAATGCGGCTACCGTGCCCATCCCTAAGACATCCGCCGTCGAGGATGAAGATTTCGAGCCCATTGAGCCAATCTCGACCTCTCAATCAGGGGCATCCGACACAAAAACGATCGCCGTTGACCCTAAAGATAGCGAGATCGTGCGACTGCAACGCTCGCTCACCGAATCTAAAACAGCACACAAGGCCCGTGAAGTCCAACTTCGAATCACGAAGGAGGAACTTCAAAATGCACGCGAAGCGCTCAATGATACCTTTGCGGAATACTCTGGCCTCCGTGATCAGCTGAAAGCCATCAAACAAAACTTGGGCCGGGACCATCAGGCGATTGTATACCGGAAAGACATCGAGCTGTTTGCACTTCGAAAGGGCAACGAGCAGAAAGACAAAAGCATACAAGACCGCGACAGCCAGCTTGAAGAGATGGCCAGGCAACATAAGACGATCATGGAAGTTAAGGATGCGCAGCTGAAGCTAATGAGGGAGCGGTTGATCTCTATGGAACGACAGTCGAGCCCGCGGTTTTCGGAAGACGGGGACGATGGGGACCATGCCCTTGAAGTCAGAATGCTACGGATCAAGAAGGGCAGAAGTTCTCCGGAGGTTGAGGAAGACAAGGACGTGATCATCGCAAAGCTGCGAGAACAAGTCGCCGCCAGTGCCCAGACCAAGGAGGAGGTTGTCAATCAGCAAGCCGAGCTGCAAAGATCATGGGATGTTGCCAAGAAGATACAAAAGGCCCTCAAGGAAGAGCGAGAGAAGCACACTCAGACTCGGGAGCAGTTGGAGGAGATCACCGTCAAGCTGGCGGAACTTGAGCCGCAGCCCAGAAGTCGAGCAAACTCAATTGGACGATTACCGACGATCGATGAGGATGAGCACGACAAGGAAGAGCTTGAAGCTATGTTCAACACCACCCAGCAAGACAACCTTCGCCTATACGCCGAGGTGGCCGCTCTCGAGAAGCGACTGGTTGAGGCTAATGCCCGCTTGTTTACTGCGCTTCAAGAAGCTGAGGCTATCAAAGTGCAGCTCAACCAAGAGATGGAGGTCAATGAGGACATGGAGACCGCGCGCCCAAGCGTAGTGCACCGTGTACATTTCCAGCGCATGGAGGGCGAGGTGTCCGAGCTACGGAAAGCACTTGCCAGCAAGGACGAAGAGATGGAGTTACTGAGGAACACCATTGCGGAGAAGGACCACTACGTCAAGGATATCCAAGGTGAACTCGACGCAGCTGCCAGCTTCCACACACAGGACCAAGACGAGATTGAACGCTTGCAGCAATCCATCGACGAACTCAAAGCCACCAAGTATCAGCTCATGCTCGATCACGAGCGTCTCGGATCCCAGCGCACCCGGCAGCGTGTCATTTCTATGGACCGACCTGACCGTTTCTCTGCTCGCTCAAGTGGTGCGACACTCATCCACGAACCGAGTCCACCGCTGACGAAGATATCAGACGAGGCGCCACCCGTGGAAGCGATACCGATCCCACCTATGCCCGTAGTCCCGGAACGTGAAGGCAGCATCCAAGAGACTCCTCAACGCCATCTCCGCAGCAAGAGCTCGCCTAAGGAGACACCCAATCGCTGGAGCCTGATGTCGCACGACGTCCCGCCTGCCGAACTGAGAGAGCTCAAGACCAACCGCAGGAGGAGTCTCGGCCTGAAAGTCATGATGCAGAAGATCGTCCGCAAGACCCAAGAGCCAGAACAGCCATCCACCGATTCCGCGACACCAGCTTCAGAAGCCCTTCCCAAGCGCGAAGAATCCAAACTGCGCCGCGTCCTCGCACCCAAGGACAAGAACATGTCCATCCGTCCTTCCACCGCCGCATCAGCCATCCCATCCAAGCCCGTCGGCTCCCAAGCCGCCGATACACCGTTGACATCGCCTCTTCCCACCAATGTGCGTCCGCCGAACCCGCGACGCAACACGCCGACTACACCGCGCTACTACGCTGTTACTGCGAATGCGACGGGCCCGGAAGCGGGCGCTGCGCGGAAAGAAGAAGTGAAGGAGAAGGAGAGGCCGAGGTCCGCGATGGGCCCTGAGGCGGCGGCGAAATCGAAGAGTCGGTTGAGTTGGGGTGCTACGTAAGTTTTTCTCTTCACAACGCAAATTATGACTTACTAATATACCGCAGAAACAAGCTGAAGCGACGATCATTGTACTAATGATGATGTGAAATGGGCATGCGAAACGCGGAGTATGCATATGTTTGTTATGGCGTTCAAAATGCTGGTTTTGCGGATATCCTGATATACGAGTTTAATGCTATCCGACGAAATATGCTCGATAGATTGGGTGGTGGGTTTTGGTCGGGTCTTTTTGGCATTTGCAATAAGCAATGGGCGTTTTGTTAGATTTAGGTATGCATTCGTTTGCGGCTTGGGTTTGTCTGGCTTTGTTGGTTTCGCCTTATTAAGTAATGAAGATATTTACATTTCATGATGAGCTAGGGGTCGCCCCACTTTGCACGTGAGCAGTGTGGCACAGCACTTCTTTCCTGTTGACGTCGCTGCTTAGCGAACAACCCTTCACTGTCAACATCAGCTCACCAGCTTGTGATACCCAACCAGGTTGCTAGTTCTTGCAAGCAATACTCTTCACAGGTCATTAGGTCTCTGTCGTCGTCGCTGCCTCGTTTCGATTGCGATCATGCAGTGGTCAAATGAGACGCCGATGCGAGAGAGATACCCCACCCCCGAGGCCCTTCATGAAGGTCTCAAAAAGATATACGACCTAGCGCTTTACGAAGTGTCGTATAGCGAGCCTCTCAAACTCCGCTTCATCACGCCCGTGTCTTTCGATGAATGGCTTGTAGATGACAGCTACAACAATTATCGGCTCACGACACCGGAAGAACATCAGAACAACATGGATTATATCACTATTTCATACTGTTGGAAGCAGACACAAAGCCTAAACAACTCACCACCGCTCCCGCGGTATCAAATATCGAGCCCGTCGAAGATGAACGGGTCGACACCCATCAGCTGTCCCGAGCTGGTGTTTCACCGCGCTATGCTGTTTGCACGGTCTCGGAAATGTCCCTTTGTTTGGATCGATCAAGATTGCATTGATCAAGCAAACCCTACCGATGTTCAAGAGCACTTGAAGGTTATGCACCATGTATACGAAGAGAGTACGTGGACGGTTGCCCCACTGGAAACTAAAATAACGGACGTGTCTCTTTTCGAGTCGACAATCGCATACCTCTACGATGACCGAACCCGGAATGGAGGAGGTAGTACCCGTGACGACAGAGGAACAAAATTGAAAGCGAGCGATGAGTATATCAATAGCTTCGGCCCATGGATTAGGGATTTTATCGAGCTACTCGAGGCAATTGCACACGATAAGTGGTTCACACGAACATGGGCTTTCCAGGAGAAATATTGCGCCTCGTCACTTCACTTTTTGATTCCCATTGATGGGCTCACGGAAGTATCAGACGCCTTACAGCCTCATCTCATTGGGACCGATGTTTGCTTGGGGCTCAACCAGATCCAAGACCGCCTGTCACCCAATCATGCCAGGGACATGTTCCAAGTACGTGGTTCACCGGCAGCTATCTGGGACGCATATTCCACATCAACCCGCCGATGTGATTATGGCTCATTCACTTATATCAGTCTCTATTCATCTATAAAACTATACGAGAACCTCGTTATAGCGGATCGAGTGGCAATCTTCGGACACACGGGTCGGTTCCGCTATCGGCTCATGTCCAACTTACTGGACAGTGCTGAGTATGACTTCATTACATGTCTTTATGCCTTACTCTTCGAGAACATGCGTCCTCAGGGCTATGAGCGCCTTGAACATATAAAAAAGTACTGGAAACATTACAAGTACAATTGGCCCCAGGACGGACCACTGCTTTATCATTTGACCACCCTGTTGAGGGACTACAGTTGTGCTGAGGGATCACAAATACCTCGTCGTTCAAAGAAGTATGAGAAACACGACGAGGCTGTCGCTTTACCATAGCTTACCTGCTTCTTGACGAAGATCCAATTCATCTGCTGGCCTTGGGCAAGATTGCGTCATAAACGAGAGTGAACAAGTTGCGCCCAAGTAGCAAGGGCTGGGCTGTGCACGTCCCTTCAAATCATTGAGAAAGCCACCAGCCACCCTACTTCCTTCACACACTCCTAACGAACCACGCGCTCAGCGGAAGCCCCAACGCGCATCCATCCCGCGAATCTAAGGAGACTCGCGACCCAACAGCCACACACCCCTCCTAATCGCTAGCGCGACGCCACTGTGCCCCTTGCCCCGCCAGCTCAGCATTTACCCCACATCGCGTCGTCCTATCATTGGACGTGCGTGCCCTCAGCAGCACAACAACACGCGTGATAGACCTCGCATGAAGGACCATCGCATATGCAGCCTTTCTGTTCGCGATTGGACGAGTGCGCCCTTAATAGATGTGGCTTATTGACGTGTCAACGCCACGGCTCACCGGAGTCTGGGCACTTTGGGGGCGAAGTGAGGCTCTGTTGAGCGTCGAGGTTGGGGAAGGTCGTCACGATGGAGATGGTAAAGTTAAGGAGAGACTGGTATTTTACTAACTACAACTATCAAGGAGCGACGTAACTAGAAAGCGAAAAGAGCAACAAAAGCTCGCAGTAACGAGTGTACTAATAAGCAGCGACAAGAGTGTAAAGACCGGCATGCGTTACCTGACAAAACATTCATGGGGACAGGACTTAGGACATAGACCAACTAAAGATTGAACGGATTGCGACCTCCATGGCCCTTCTTGGCATGATCGCGAAGCTTGTCTGCGCGAGAAAACGTCTTGGGGCAATCGACCATGGGGCATCTGTACCTGGGGCGCTCGTGTTTCATCATGTGGCGACGATACTCTCCGCCGCGACCGAAGGTTGCTGGACAACCATGTGGACAGCGGAGGCGGTCTGCTGCAGCAGGAAGAGGAGCAGGGGCCGGGGCTGGTGGGGCTGAGACCATTGCTGGATAGGGCGCTGGGTTCAGCTGAGCACCCGGCGTGGTCAACATGCTTGACTGATTGAAGTCCTGACCGCCGTTGAAGTCCCAGACGGGTGCGATCGAGGCCATTGGGAAGGCGGGTTGTGTATCGACTGCAGCGTATTGAAAGTTGAACGCGTCGCCGCCGAATACAGCGTCATCGTTGAAATTTCCAGGCTGGTATACATCGAAGGCGCCAGCGGTACGAGCATCAGTGTGCCAAGGGTACCAAGCAGGGTACTGAAGACCAGCATCATGTCTTGGCTGCGCAAGTGGAAGATTACCGTTGGTCTGTGCAACTACCTGGGACGGGAGGGTGTTGCAGTGATGGACGGTTGACTGGTCGAAAGTATGCGGTGCACACTGGGAGGCATACCTGCATGATATTAAAAAAAAAACGTGACCTACTCATATTCCTGGCAGTCTTCATTGTGGTCTCCTACAAACGCTGGAGGATCGTTGCAGTCGCGTTCGGGGACCGGTCCAGAAAGGTGCTGCGACATCGTGATAATGCGTTGGCTGATCGTTTCGACACTGTAGCTTATGTAGAGTATAGGGTTGAACTTGGTACGGTGTCGGCGAGTGATTTCAGGATATTGAGATAGGACGGAATGAGTCGACGTTGGGGGATGTACATTCGATGTTTGCGAGGTCGGGGGAAGCGGTAGATTAAGAGACTACACCAGATTCGCTACGAAACCAATGACATGTGGCCTACGTGCCCTCGGAGGGAATCTGATGCGGCTAAGCTGCTAACCTCATTTGGAATGTCACCTGGGCAGATACGAAACTGGCTTCGCGCCCGGAGCCTCAAATCTAACTAGGTAGATGAAGATATAAATCAAGGGCCTAGTGCCAACATGCTACAAACGTCAAAATGACCTTCGATAAGTTTGTGTGTCCTACCTGTTCCAAGAGATCAGATACACTGGGGAAGTCGAAGTAAGCCACTGCACTTTAGTCCACTTGGCCGCAGCTAACGTAGAGCAGCAAGCATCTGAGGACACATACCAAGCCTTTCGTTTGCGAAACTTGTAATAAGGGCTTCGCCCTCCGTGTAGACCTCGGCCGTCACATCAAATCTAGACACCGCACGGGCAATGAACAGCATCGTTGCCATGTGGAGGGCTGTTCATTCACATCCAATCGCAAAGACAACCTCAAAAGGCATCGAAAGAAACAGCACCAGTCCGGGCTCTTAGACGCGCCGGTCGAGATTAGCGATGAGACCCAAATCGATGTTTCCGGCAACGTACCGCTGTGTAGTAAAGCAAACTTAATGCGAGTAGCCACGTCAGGAGATGTGGCCACGCTAAAGGTCTTCCTGGATTTGGGCCTATCATTCGACATAAAGGCGGATGATCAATCGACTGCTCTGCACTGCGCTGCTAGAGCTGGTCAAGCAGCGGCGGTCGAGTACCTTCTTATGAGGGGGGCGAGCGTTGATTTGAGAAACGATAAAAAACGATTACCAATACACGAAGCTATTCTCAGTGAGCGCTGCGATGTCGTAGAGCTCTTTTTGGAGCGTGTCACACAAAGACAACTTTTGGATATGGCTCATGAGTTAGAGAGTTACATGATAAAGTCAGGCACTATCACCGTCATTGACGCGTACATCAGGCGCTTGGGTGACAACTTCAAGGACCGAGAAACTCCAAAGAAACTTCAATTTGCAGTACGCACAGGCCATGGCTTACTCGCGGCCACCCTACTCAGCGACCCGGGTGTCGATGTAAACATGTTGTATGGCGGGAAATATGGCTTGATACATACAGCAGCTTTACTTGGACGAAAATCAGTCATGGAAGTCCTCATCACTTGCGATCGCGTCGACAAGACATTGAAGACAAACTCCTCTCGACAGGCACTGCATGTAGCCGCCTCAAAAGGGCATACAGCGATCGTGGAACAGCTCATTCGCCATCCAAGCGTTAATGTCAACTGTCTAACCGATCATGGGGAGACACCTCTGCACGATGCATCATCTACTGGGCGCACGATGGTTGTACAGCAATTACTTCGCCAGCCAGATGTTGATATCAGTTGCATAAACACGTACGGGGCGACACCTTTACACTACGCCGCTTGTAGTGGACGTTGGGAAACGGCTTACTTTCTTCTCAAATGCTCAGAGTCAATGAAAGACGGTTGTTGCATATCACCTGATGTTTCACCAACGAGTCTCTCGTTCACCAAAGAAGATTTGCTTCACAGGCTTCTCAAGCATCCAGACTTTGGCGGTCCGAACAGAATGCTACCAGGGAAGCATAAGACTATCCTTAACCTCGCTGCTGAAAAGGGCGACTGTGAAGTGGTCGCGTTTCTGCTAACTTACCCCGACATCGACGTGAACATATCCCATCAATATGGCGAGCCTGCTCTGACGAGCGCTGTTCATTGTGACAAATTGGAAGCAGTAAGACTGCTTCTCCAGCATGAAGACATCGAAGTAAATCAGAGAGGTGGATTCTTTCAGCTGACAGCTTTGGGATATGCGAAAGATTACAAGCACTACGACATCGTCGACCTCCTCCTCTCCCACGGCGCCATCGACTACCGCGCCGAAGCATCAACAAACGTACCAACAACCGCACACATTGACAACTCGCAAAACACCACTTTGCAACCCGACCACGAAACTCACTTCGATCCGTTCGACGATGATATGGACGACGCAACAATCGAAACTTGGTTAGAGCTTTTCGGTACGGAGGATTGAATAGAGGAGTGAGGATTGTCTTCATTAGGCGTTACGTGGTTTTGATTCCTGCGATCACGCTATTTACTAGTAACATGTCAGAAGAACGTCTTTTCCTTCCAAAAACATGTCTCGGTAGTCTATGGTGGTAAATTAGTAACATCTTGTCTCTTAAAAAATTACTTATCATCTCAAACAGTCCACTGCTGTTAGCTCTCAGCTTGAGATCATCGACAATGCCAATGTCACATGTAATGTGACTTTGAATTGCAAATATTGGGCCCAAAATCACACTCTTCGGTGCTCGCTATAGAGTCCACCAATGCGCTACCCACTCCTCTTATACCCACTCCTACTCCTCAACACCTCGCCATACCTCGCCAAAACAAACGGTATACACGCCCCAAGAATGCTCAAACACCCCAACAACGTACACGCCCACTGCGGCCCTAATCTCCGGAACATCTGGACCGCAAAAAGAGGAAAAGTACCGCCGAGTACATATCGCAATATAGCATTCGAAGCCATAGCACTGGCACTATACAACGGTCCATAGGTATCAGTAATATACATCATGCACGCCATGAAGATGAGCATATTGCCCATGCCGAAAAACGCTTCGGCGATAGTCGGTACAATCCAGTGGACGCGATAAGCGGCTGACCAGCCGAAGAGGAAGAGACCGATTGTGAGAATAGGTCCACCGGCGAATGCGAGGGGTAAGCGCTTCTCGGGTGCTAGTCGCGATGTTGCGAAGGCTGGTGCTGGGCTCTTTTCTGAAACCGCTTTGCGTACGCGAGGTAGGTAGTATAGTTTGCTGAAAGAGACGATGCAGATGGTAGCGACGATGACGCCGACGCCCAGACCGAGGAACGTGTAGCCTGTCGAGATACTGTCGAAGCCGTATTCTGTTGCGAAGACGTACGGGAATGCCGCGAAGAAGGCGTATAGCAAGCCGAAGTTGAATGCAGAGTACGTATTGAAGGTCGCAACGATCGGCTCGGTGAGCAGCATATGCATTGGCCGCGTGAGTGTCTTGGTCGCATATGTGCTAACAATCTTCGGCAACGACATGCCTTCAGTCGGCGACCGCGGCAGAGGAAGATCCCGCTTCTTTGCGCGCTGTCGGAGAAGAACGGGCTTATACGACTCCTTGTAGAATGGCGCGGGCGCAATGACAAGCACGATGGTGAAGAAGAGTATCAACCAAGACGTCCAGCGCCAACCACGCGTCTGTGTCACCGCAGCACCTAGAATGGGTCCTAGAGCTGGGCCCATAAACGGCGTTGCGACATACAGCGACATGGGTCCAGACCGCTTCTCAGGCGGCCAGATGTCGCTCAAGGTGCCTGACCCCATGCTCAAGCTGGGAGCAGCGAAGAAACCAGCCCAGAACCTCAGCACTACCAGACTCGCCATACTCTGCGCGAACCCCGTTCCGAGGATGAAGAGCGCGAAGATGGGCAGGCTGATGAAGATGAGGGGGCGCCGTCCGAATGTCTCGCTCAGAGGCGCGGCGAATGGTCCGCCGAAGGCCAGACCGAGGGCGTATATGGAGTATGCGAAGGTTGCGATGAGTTGGGTGGAGTGGAGGTCTGATGCTGATTGTTCGATGGCGGGTGTGAAGACGGATGATGCGAAGGTTCCTACAAATGCGATGCCTGATATGGTGTATGTTTGATACCACTTTCGCGCTGCACTCCAGTTGTGAGGGTTCAGAGGATCGTCTGGACCGTCCCAGTCGAGCGCTGAAGGGCGATCTTGCGAGGAGGCATGAGGAGCGCTTGGTGTTGTTTCTTGACCTGCATTCGGTGGATGGCCTTTCTCAGGGTCGATGCCTGGATTGAAGTCTGCTATCGTCGACGGCTGGCGACTTTTGTCATGGTCCTTTTCGATGTTGACGGGACTTGGTGGTCTTGTCGATGCTGCTGTAGTATTCGACCAGGAAACGGGTCGTGAAGCATTCGGAAGAGCCATGCCGTGTGCTTTTCACCAGACTGTAACTTGAGAAGCAACAGCTGGCAAAATTTCGACAGAACTTTCGCAGGACATGACAGAGGCGCTCGCGCCACGATCTTAGTATGACCCACCCTGATGAGATTCCGATAAGCAGATGTTCTGAACAGACGGCATGATCGCCGCTTGTGTGTTGGTTTGGCGTTGATCAGATATGGACAAAGAGTTCTACGATCAGGATTGGTAGGTATCGAAACTGTACATGGCCGATCCTGGCTCAGATCTTTCCAAGAATCGGCATGGTAAGCTTGTTTGAGATTAAGATATACACGTCACACACGCTCTAAACGCTTTATCTATAATATAAATATTTATACGTTTTATTATCTATTATCTATCTAATATTATATTTTTAGTACTATTTTTTAAGCCTTATATATTTATCTATATTAGTACTTATATAGTATATAAAGTAAGTATATAGTAAGTAAGTATATATATAAGTATAAGTATATTATAAAAGTACTAGCTAAGTAGCTACTTAAGGTAGTAAGCGCCTAAAGCGCTATATAGCTTTAGTAGGCTTAAGAGTTAAGTAGGCGTATATAAGTAGATTATTCTAACTTAGACTAGAGAGTCTAGATTAAGAGCCTCTTAAGTCTTAATAGAGTTATAAAAGTTCTAAAAGTCTAGAACTATAAAGTCTTAACACTTAATACTTAATAGAGTTTTATAGAGTAGAACGCTTTATAGAAGTATAGAACTTATAATTCTTTTTATAAAGAGTTAAAAAATAGGTAATAACTTTTACTTAATAGCTATTTATCTCTTTATTTATTTATTTCTTATATTCTTACTTTTTTCTACTTTTACTTATTATAAATTAATTAATATAGCTATTTATAAGAAAATCTAGTTTATAAATAAGCTTAAACTTAAGATTCTAGTACTAAAAAATATATAGTCTACTCTTTCTCTCTATAATAACCTATATAGAAAAAATAAGTTTATACAAAATCTTAAAAATAAAAACTAGCTAATTATAAAAAACTATATTTTTCTTTATAATAACTACTTCTAAAGCTTCTTTAATAATAGCGTAAGCTTTACTATAAAGTAGCTAGAATATAATAAGCTTATAAGTAATCTTTTTCTTTTTATAGCTAAGTATAAAAGATAGACTTCTAGCTTTATACTTACTTAAAACGCCTTCTTTTCTATATAGCTAGTATAATACTAACTTATAAATAATAAGTTTAAGTAAAGTATACTTTAGTTAGATAAAAAAAAGAAAGTCTTTTATAAGCTTTTAATACTTAAAGTATTATAGCTATAAAAAGAATATCTTATAAGCTTTTATTATTCTT
>JAGKPX010000082.1:0-80586 GCA_022609215.1 Alternaria triticina | reverse complement strand
GGGGGGGGGGGGGGGGGGGGGGGGGGGGGGGGGGGGGGGGGGGGGGGGGGGGTGGAGGGGGGGGGGGGGGGGGGGGGGGGGTTTGGGGGGGGGGGGGGGGTTTGGGGGGGGGGGGGGGGGGGGGAACGTAGCGGCTTCGCGGGCGTGTGACGTTGGGATGTGGGGGTGGTGGGTTTGGTGGGAGAGGATGAGGGGGAGGTTGTTTTGGGGACTGGTGTCTTGACCCTAACACGAAACTTTGGACGACAGACGGAGAATTGAGAGGCGAGCTATTGAGGAAGAGATAGATACTGGGAACAGAGTAAAGAAGAGTGATACTGAGGGAAGTTAGTTTGTCTGTGGATAACGGCTTCAGTGCAGTATTCGTCGCGTCAACGTTCAACATCCAGCGTTCCAGCGTTGAGATAGGAATACTCCGTCCACACCAACACCAATCCCCTTATCCAAACCCAACCAGCACAAAAAAACCCAAAACCACCACAACAATGTCGTCCAAACCCCAAATCGGTTTCTGCGGCCTCGGCGCCATGGGCATGGGCATGGCCACCCATCTCGTCAAGCAAGGCTACCCCGTAACCGGTTTCGACGTCTACCCGCCTTCTTTGGAGAAATTCAAAGCCGCAGGAGGCGTACCCTCAACCTCACTCTCGGAATCTGCAAAAGACAAGCCGTTTTACATCGTCATGGTCGCCTCGGCGATGCAGGCTCAACCCGCGCTGTTCGATAAAGACGGCATTGTGAATGCGCTGCCAAAGGGCGCGACACTCTTGCTGTGCTCGACTGTACCGAGTGCGTACGCGAAGAGCGTGGAGAAAGAGTTGGGGGATATTGGTCGGGAGGATGTTCTGTTTATTGATGCGCCTGTTTCTGGGGGTGCGGGACGGGCTGCTGATGGTACTTTGTCTATCATGGCGGGTGCGTCGTCTGCGGCGTTTTCAAAAGGCCAGTGGCTTCTAGAAGAGATGTCTGCGCCCTCCAAGCTTTTCATCGTTGATGGCGGGGTTGGTGCCGGCAGCAATATGAAGATGGTTCATCAGGTGCTTGCCGCTATTCAGATTTTGTCTCTGAGCGAAGCCTATGGGTTCGCTGCTCGACTGGGCTTGAACGGACAGGATGTGTATGATAAGGTGCTGGGGAGTACGGGGTGGAGTTGGATGTTTGAGAATAGGAGTCAGAGGACGCTGAAGGAGGATTATTTCCCCGGTGCGAGTGCTGTGACGATTATCCTCAAGGATACTGTAAGTGCACCCTCCCCACCCCCTGAATCCCCAAATGACGCAGCATCGTACTGATAATGTGGGACAGGGAATCATAACATCCACATCCCGCAGCGTCTCCTTCCCATCAACCCTCTGCTCCGCCGCAGAACAAATCTACTTCTCCGCCCTCGACCGCGGCTGGGGCGCCAACGACGACGCCGGCCTCGTCCGCCTTTGGCACTCCGAACCCGTTACCAGCATCCAGTCCACCACCCTCTCCCCAGAAGAAAAATCGAAAAAACTCCAACTCGTAGTCAACCTGCTTACAGGCATCCACCTCGTCTCCGCCGCCGAAGCCATCTCGCTAGCCAAACACGTCGGTATCCCATTAAGCCAGTTCTACGAGCTGGCGTGTGATGCCGCGGGTGGAAGCGCGATGTTCAAGGATGTGGGGGAGAAGATGATTGCGGTGCTGGAGGGGAAGGAGGATGGGAAGGGGGCTGTGCTGGGGGGGTATGCGGAGAGTTTGAGGATGGCGGTGGAGGAGGCGCAGAAGATCAAGTGTCCTGTGTATCTTGGTACTGGGGCGTTGAATCTGTTGTTGCAGACGGGGCGGGAGTTGAGTTTGGGGGCGTTGCTTAAGTGCTATATGCCGTAGAGTGGGTGGGGTGATGTGGGTGGTGTGTGTATAGTCTAGGCTTGGAATGGATAGATGCGTTTACTCATAGTATTGTTGTATTTTTCAGAAGTTGCGTTGTACAACCCTTTGTATCTCCTCTTTTGCGACGATAAGTCAATTGTCTGTTCTCAAGCCTTCAACTCTTGCTGTCAAGGTTGATGCACCTGATATCTCTCTTGTTCGCCCTCGCGGTAGCTGACACGTCCATTTACTGTGTTCCACTAGCAGGGACTCGCGATCTCAGCTACTGTCACCATGCGTACCCTCGACCACCGTTCCTGCATCTATCTTCTCTCACCATCTGCGAGTATGGTTTCGCCGCCATCTCCATCCTATGCGTCTCAGGCACACGTGGCTCTGACGAGAGCCCTGTTCGGGTAACTAAGCAGGCTGTCGGACCCGGTGCTAGCGGTCTGATGCTGGGCCTAAGCGCGTAGCGCGATCGCTGTAGACACGCGAATATCTTCCTGAGTCTTCAAAATGAAAGCTCCTAGTATGCTGAGGGTATTATTCTTCCCCGCAGTATCACGTCCTCATCTCCATCTCAAGATCCCTAGTCTCCCTGCTCAATTCTTGAACCTCGTCTTGCGCCATGATCTGCGCGCTAGCATCCAGATCCTGTATAACATTCTCCAGGCCCCGTACTAGAGCTTCTATCTCGGCGCGTTGTGCGGTGACGGTCGAAAGCAGCTCGGTGTTTGACTGCTGAGTCTCGACGAGCTTGGTGTTCATATCGGTCGCCTGCTTCTCGAGGAAAGGCATGAGGTGCGCTAGATGTATTTCGGCTGGAGTAAGTGTATGCGGTCTATACCCTCGAGTCAGCATCCTCGAGTAACAAGAGCGAGCGCATTCGCAAAACTCACGGCACAGGCGTCTCCACAGGTCCACCATTCGCGCTCGCTTCCGCGCGTTTCTTCCGTAGTTTCGCATCTTCTATGCACTGGTCCAGCGAGTTGAGCAGCCTAACGACATTCCTCCTCTCCATGATGTCCTCGAAGTTGCTCTTCCATGTCCGGTCCAACTGATCCACAATCTGCCCTCTCAAGTTGTCCAACACCTCTGGGCTATACTGTGCGGCTGTTGGGAAGCACGAAGCGAAGTTCTTGACCGAGCACTTGTCCAAGGTCGCTTTGGACGCTTGGTTGAATACATTGATCAGACCTTGCGCGCGCGGGCCGGGTGCGTCTGCGATAGGTCGGGCGGGTGTGGGAGATGGGGAACGCGATTCTGGATTCGTGGCGGTGGGCATGATGATTGCGACGAATTTCGTTGTACTACGAAGTCGGTCAGTAGATGCTATAGCGGGCGCATTGTCTCCATCAATCGCTGTTTACTCGAGAAGCGCGCTAGTCCACGCACGTGATCGCGTGTCCCGCTAAGCCAGCCCCACTTCTCCACAGTCCACCTGGGCACAGCACAAACAACGATTTTGAACTTGCTCTGTTTGTTGACAAGAACCCGACTTGCCAACATTTGATCATTCACTAACTGAGCACAACTTACGTGATTGGATACAGCGTTCTAGGGATACTTGTGAAGCACAGTCAAATCACGACCAGATCACGACCAGATCATCACCAGATCACAGCCAGACCACAGCCAGATCGCAGCAAGATACCAGCTGCTACCAAGCTCTCACACTCTCTTCTCAGAAGATGGCACCGCTCAATTCTGGCGTCGCTGCCCAACAGAGCGCTGAACATCGAGCAAACGACCCTGGAGCCCGAAACCTTACTCTGGATTTGTACGACATGACTAACCTCCGTGCATTGCCTCTACATTTCTTTCTTCCTTGCTTCTACTTCATTTCTTCTACCTCATTTCTTCTACTTCGCTTCTTTACTTCGCTTCTTGGATCTTGACTAACCTTACGACTAACCTTGTAGCAAAGGACTTCAGATCACGGCCCCTGTCAGCCTACTAGATCTACCACCGGTCATCCTCTGTGGCATTATCCAGGCAACCGACTACCAGACCGCGCTCCGCCTCTGCCAGACTCATCGCCAATTCCGTGGACTGGTCGAAGTAGGCTTCTCCCACGGCCCGAAGCTCCAAGACAAAATCGCATTCGTCGTACAGCGCGCTCATGCGAAATGCACGCCCTACACACTCAACCCATACACCCCAGGCAAGGGCTATCTCGGCTGCCGGCTATGCTTCCAAGTGTACCCCGTTGAACCCAACGACCCCAACTTCGACGACCAGTTTCTCGGCGTGTGCAGAGACTGCGACCTGAAATGCGGTGTACCCACCATGGGGGACGCTGGTGACGACCTACTCCGTGGAACTCTATACCATCTCCACTCCAACCGGCTCGTACGTTTCTGCCTAGTATGCGGCCATCTCGTCTACCAAGACCCCCGCCCTAACCGTCCGACCCTCTACTGTCCCTGCATCAAAGATGTCTCCGTGGGCGAGCATCTTGCCGCCGTCAATGCCTACCCAGGTTGTTCCGGTGAGTTCACACCATACCCTGCCGCCTACATTCCACTAACAGCCTAACAAAGTACACCTCCTAACATACCTACCAACCTACATGAGGCCATTCTCCGCGCAAAACCCACCTTCATGGCCCGGGTTCGAGACTACAGACCAGGCTCCCGCCTTCCAAGCAGAAGAGGTGGGAGAGCTTGCCGACGACATTGTCGCGGCCGACGCGTTTTCGGCCAAGATGATTGGCATTGAAGTCGGCAAGCTCAACCGCCAAGCGCAAGAGAAGAAGCGCGAGGCTGAGGCGGAGAAGCGCGTGTTGGCGGCAGACGAGATGAAAGCTTGTCTGGAGAAGATCCGGCTGAGGCAGGTTGAGCTGAAAGAGGCGAAGGCGAAAGCCAGGATTGAGAGGGGGGTTATGTTTACGGTTGGGGAGGCTTTGGTTTTGTATAAGAAGGGTGAGGAAGAGGGGTTCCCGCTGGATCTTCAGATGAGGCGATCGAGGATGGGATGATATCCCAATTTGGGGATGGAGAGAAAGGGGTGAAATGGGGTGATGTGGGTTCATGTACGATAATTAGGTAGTGTTTCACACGAAAGATGACGTCAATCACAACAAATCGTTGATTTCCCTCTCTTTGAAACTATGGAAGGAAGAAGAACAAGCTCTGTTTACAAAGAGGGATGTCCACCATGAGACAAATAATAATGAATGGTAACTATCCACGACCAAAAAACCCAGCAGCCAGCAGCTATCCACACTCACTCCAAGCCGCCAAACTCGCAGACCCATCTACTCCTCAAGATAAGAAAGCTTCCGCATCTCACCCAACCGAGTCCTAGCCTGCGCCAGCGAATTCTCCAGCTGAAGAATCTCAACCTATAACCACATGTTAGCGTCTGTTGTCCCCCAGAGAATTGTCGATGAATACATACCTGCTGCTCCATCTGGCGGACCTTGAACTCGTGGTCGCCCAACTTGCTGTAGTCGACAACCTCGCCCTCGTCTCTGTTCTTCTGGGCGATGATCTCCTGTACCTGCCTGACAAGCGACCTGCAAGCCGCAGTCACAGTCTTTGACGCGCTCTCGAGTCTATCCTGCGTCTTGCTCATGAAGCTAGCTTTCACACGGCTGGCAGCCACCAACTGAGCGGTAGAAGCAGCAACGTCGTTGGAAGCGACGATGAGCTGCTCGGGCGAGTTGCGGCCGGAGATGACGCCGTCGGCGGTCTCGATGAGCATGTTAGTCGACGTAGCGACGGCTTTGGCGGCGGAGATGAGACCTTCGGTCCAGCGGTTGTGTTTCTTGTAGAATTGCGTTTTGGACATGCTGCCCCTTCCTTCGCGCACAATCTCCTTCTGGGACTCGGTGGCGGCTTTGATGAGCTGCGCAATGGCGTTTGTGACGGCGATGGCGGCTTCGAGGATGGAGTCGTGGATCTTGAGTTCGTAGGTTGAGTACTGGTCTCGTGGTTTCTTCATCAGCTTGGATAGGCGCTCGGTAGCTGCGTCGATGGCGTTGGCGGCCTTGGTCAACTCGTTGTCGACCAGGTCGCCGAGATCGCCGGAGGCGTTTGTGATCTTGCTCTTGGGTGCGAAGGCGTCGGCGAGCTTGGACAGGCTCTGTAGGTTGCGCACGACTTCTGTGCTGTTGTTGATGACGACGTTGATCTTTTGCTCGGCGTCCATGTCGTACATGCGCACTGACTGGACGTTGCGGAAGAACCTGATGGTTGAGGTTGCAGAGGCACGCGCGCCGTTGATGAGCTGGTCAGCCTTGTTCTCGTCAGAAGCAAATCGCGTCAGTCCCTTGGTGTTCACCAAGACGTCGACGATAGCGCCGCCAAAGTTGCTGACGGCGTTGATGACCTCAGCGTGCTTGGCGTTCGGCCCGTCAGCAATGAAGTTGTTGAACGCAGTCGAGAACTCCATGGTGCATGTTGATGCCTTCTCGATCTGCGAAAGCACGTACGCGCCGGTGGCATTCTGGTTTCCAGCCTGCATGGGGGAGTCGAGCTCATACAGCGCATCGTCAACACGCTGTACACCACTCTGGAGGACGGAGTCGATGAGGTCGTTGATCTTCTGGAGGCTGTCTTGGATAATTGTGTCCAAGTGGCCATCCAAAACATCGTCGTTGGTACCAGCGTTGAGCTTCAACTCGTTCAGCTCGAGTAGCGTCTGATCCATACCAGCACGGAAGATCTCCAACTCCTCTTCCTTGTCGCGCAGTTGACGCTCCAGATCAGAGTCACCTTCACGGTACTTCATCTGGAACTCGTCTAGCGCGCGGGTCTTGTTCCGCAGCGCTTCCTCAAGGTCCGCGATTTCTCGGTTATGTCTTGACAGCATTGCCGAAAGTTCTGAGCCCTTGCCGCGCTCGAGATTATCGGCTCTGTCCAGGGCAGCACGGAGCTCCCTCTTCAATTTCTCGGTCTCCTCGCGGTGGCCACCAGTATGACGGTCCTTCTCCATGAGCGCTCGGTCGCGCTCGCGGATCATGTCTGCTAGTTCCAAGTTCTTGGTCTTCAGCTCGCGTTGCAGTTTGTCTCGACCATCGATGGCTTCTTGGGCGGAGTTTGCCTTGAGCTGAACCGCCTTGAACTTCTGCAGCAGCTGGAGATGCTCATGACGCAATTGCGAATAGAGCTTGGCCAACGACTCGTACTTTGATCTCCATGTGTTGAGCTGCTCCTGAAGTGCTCTTATCTGATCGTCTCGCGAGCCCATCTGTTGCTGGAAGTTCTGGTTCATCTGGTTGATCTCCCCCTCCAGTGCTTTCATCCTCTGATCGTATTGCTGCAGCATCAGCTGGTCGCGTTCGTACTGTGCCCGCGCGTTGAGGTTCTCACGCTCAAGCTCAGCAAGGCGACCCTGTGTCTGTTGTTGATACTGTTCGCGCATGAGTTGCTCTTGCGCCAACCGAGCTTGCTCTGCCTGAAGCCGTTGTTGCTCCTCGAAGTCACGTTGTGCCTGCATCGCTTGCTGCTGTTGCTGTTGCTGGGCCTCCTCCCATTGCCTCTGTAGTCTCTGCTGTTCAGCCTCGTATTCTTCTTGCTGCCTCCGCTGGTTGTCTTTCCAAAACTCGTTGATTGGCTCTGGGTCGACTGATGGAGCGCGAGCGGGTTCGGGCTTCTCGTTGCGGGGTCGTTGAGGTAGCGCAGGCGCACTCTCGTCTTCCGAAAGCAGGTTCGGTGGTTCTTGTGGCAGCTTTGGCACTGTAATGAGGTTGGTCAAGTATCGAAGATTCGAGCATTCGTAGTAGAATTTGACGAGACGGTAGTGCTGGGCATCGTATCGGCCGCGTAGAGGAGAGAGCGCTTCGTCGTCGCCGAGTGCTACGCTGGTTAGTTGGGTCGCATATCAACCGAGACTCTGGTCCTTACTGGTGTGCATCGCGCGCAACATGCTGGTGATGAACTTGTAGATACCATAGGACTCCTGGACCAGTGGCACTAACGCCGCTATCCTACATTCGTTGTTTGCGCCGCTCCGGAAATGGGAAAAGATGAGCTTCTGGAAAGCATCGATCTGGTCTTGTAGGGTCATAAGATCTGAGATGGTCTCGTAGCCCTCGTTCGGGTCGTTAATGGACTTCAAGCTGATGTACTCTTCATACTCGAATGTGCCTATTCCAATCAGCCAACTGTCTGTGTCCTGCTGCCGCGCATCGTACCATTGAACTCCGGATGTTGTCGGTGGAAAGCAAGCTTGGCCATGAGATAGTAGATGTACTCTGAAATGAGCGGCGCATATCCCCGCATGCCCTCTCCGACCGTGGAGCCCCGTGACAGGCTCTCGAGCCAGCTGGTGTTCGATTGCGCCTCCTTAAGAACGATAGGGTGGCCCTCCTGGAGGACCTTGTGGACGGTAATGAGCGCTTTGAAGGTCTGCACCTCGTCGGCGAGAATTGGCTGCCTAGAACATGCTATTAGCATTGGGCGGTTTGGGCAGCATGGTGCGCTCCGGTCGACTTACACTTTCATGCCCTGCCAGAAAGACGCGGAACTCTTGTGATCCCATGTGTAGACGATGCATGCTCGCACGTGTTTCCCTGCGCTATTGTGAGTTTCATGCGCGTGCGGAGGAGTTTCGATACGTACGCTTTGGGGAGACCTCTTCGATGCTCGTGGCTTTGCGAATGTTGATGGCAAGCTCCGACTCCTGCCTGAATTGAGACATGTTAGGCCATGTCACGTTTCTCCTGTTGAAATCTCTCGCCCAACCGCTAAAGGGTGCCGGCATAATGATGGTGATATACGTACTTGCCCATGTCCACGTTGCGCGAGCTTCCGTAGAGCGCCATCTTGGTCGCCGTGAGCTCTTTCCGAGCTTGCTGTTCGTAGTTGTAGGTAGTTGTAAGAGGGAAAGGTTAATGGTCGGTGTCGGAGAAGGCGCGCAAAAGCAATGCGCGGAAATGGGGAGGTGTGGGGTTGAGATATCTGGTTGCGCTGTTGGGTCAGTCAACCATCAGAGGAGCTCCTACTACTCGACCCCGGGAGGTGGTTCGTGCAGCTTGGCGCTTCGTCATCGCCTTCACCCCCGACCAGGTCTAACCCTTGTATCTAATACTGAAGTCTAGATTTGCTTGCAGGCAAAACCTCTTTACTCGAGCTAGAATCTTCCGAGCCATGCAGCTAGAAGCGCCTTCTTGCTGCATCGGGTGCCGCGAACTCCTCCACTTGGGCTGTGCATCCTGGCCTAAACTGCTGCCTTCGCCATGGACTAACAACGCATACGCGGCTGCATGCGCAACCGACTCGGGTCTGAGTTGGCATCCGTGATGGAGGGCGACAAGATGCGTCTTCACTAACAGGGCTGCATGACTTCGCTGGATGCACCCTTGCTGTGTGAACTGTACCGATCACGCATGGCCAACGCAGCGATCATCAGGAACTACTATGTCATTTTACATGCTATCTTAGATGCGACTCCAGGGTATGATGAACGCCATGCAATGCTACGAATACAATATTGATGCCCTATGACGCCGTCGAGAACGGCTCGACACCTCAAACCGCTTCACTTTTCCCTCCCTTGCTGAGGTATGCAGCCATAGGGTCCGCAGCCATTGTCCTCTTGCGGCGATACTCTTCCATTTCTTCCTCATTTACGCCTCCCGTCATCTCTTCGAGAGCCCGTTTCCGACTGGCAGCATCACTCTTTGCTTTTTCGGCGCGGTCGGGTGCATTGGGTACGTGTTCCTCCAGGACAGCCTCTTCCTTCCATGCTATCTCCTTGGGTACTTCGTCCAGGTCAGCACCGGTGCGCATCCGATCTGCCAGCTCAAAAGCCTCCTTGCCTGCCTCGCCCGTGCAGTACGAGTTCTTGACTGTCGAGTGACAGCATGCAAAGCCCCATTGGAAGTTGGACCACCAACTGCCCCAGACTGATGTGTGGTTGTTGAGCAGCACATCCTCTGGGTACTTTGACTTTGCCTTGATCTTTGGTGCGCCCTTTATGCCGCCTCGCTCGTCGTACTCGACATATCGCTCGTTCTCTGTGACGGCCGTCTTTCGAAGTGAGTCGTCGGTGAACTTTTCTTGTGTGCCGTACTTCTCCGCCAAGGCCTTCTTCCTGGCTGCTGCCATCTCCTCAGCCTCCTTGAGCTGCTTCTTCCGCATGACCTCGCCAGACGTAGGATTGGCCTGTAAATGTAGTTTGTTCTTGTCTCCGCGCTCCTGTGTCTCCCAAGCATACCGCTGCGCCTTCTCAAACTCAGCGGCGTCTCCGGATGCCTTCATGAACCCCTCCTCTGCTACCAGTTGAGCTGCGTTATCGGCTGTCGCACCGCTGTCGACCATGGAGCGCGTCTTGGGGTCATATTTGGCGGAATCAAGGTCCAGGTTGAGCAGATACTTTGCCGTGTCTTCTCGTAATCGCAGGTTCCGTGTGGATGTGGCCTGTTTCCTTCCCATGTCCGTCTCGGCATCGTACTTGTCGCCCTCATCCTCATCATCGGATTTGTCGCCCTTCTCAGCCTCCTTTGCTTTCTTCCGGATCTCCTCCATGGCGTTGTACTCCTCAATGACCTCCTCAAAATGTGATGCATCGTAGCCGTTCCATCGATCGCGTTTCGCATCGAATCCGAGTTGAACGTCCTGGATGACTTCGTCCGCCTCGATGTTCTTGCCCGTGAACTTTGCGCCTGCCTTACGCGGTCGGCTCAAGCAATCCTTCTTCTTGTGTGTCATGGCACCGCAGTTCTCGCATGCGCCTTTGCGGAACTTGGTCGCAGCCGGACCGACCTTCTTGCCGCGATCGTACCATTTTGAGTCTTGCTCCTGCTTCTGCAGACGCTGATGCTCGAGGTAATCGGTGTTGTCCTCGCCAGTCTCGTCGACGGCGTAGAAGGGCTTCTTCGAAATGAACGAGGGAATGTATTCGTTGCGCTCTTTTGCCGCGGCGGAAACATCCGGCTTCTTGGGTTGGGAGGGCGGCATGCTGGGCGTGGGAGGATGCCTCGGTCGCGTTGAGTGGTGAAGGTTGTCAGTTGGTAGAAGCTTTAGATTGGCGGCCAAAGTGGACCGCCGACTAGTGGCGTAGGGCTGGCTGCAGCGTCGATCCCGCACGTCACGGGACCACGCGAGCCCAGTCGCGCTTGTTGTGCCTCGCGTCTCTTTCACTCCATTCCGCCACCGAGACCCTTGTCGCGTGCGATGCGCGAGTTCCACCTTGGATGATCTCCTGAACACGATGCGAATCTTCACTTTCGCACACACTTTCTGGATACCGGCTGTGTCGTCATGGATACTTTCCGCTTTCGCCTGAACTGCATCGACAACTACCAGGCGGCTCCGACAGACATCGACCCTCTTCTTCGGCGCAATCCCGGTCCTGCAGGCCGACTGGGCGCACCCCAAGTACCCGTAATCCGAGCGTTTGGTGCGACCGAGACAGGGCAGAAGGTGTGCGCTCATATCCATGGAGCGCTGCCTTATCTGTATCTGGAGTACGATGGCAGCTTGGAGAAGGATGTTGGTGCGTGTACAGCCGTGCAATTGGAATCAAGCTGACCACTGTTAGTTAATGCGTACATCCTGGAGCTCCGTGCCTCCATCGACCATGCCCTCGCCACCGCGTACCGCCGAAATGCATACGATGGAAAGTCGATCTACGTTGGCCACATATCTCTCGTCAAGGGTGTGCCCTTCTTTGGATACAGTGTTGGATACAAGATTTTCCTGAAAGTCTATATGCTCAACCCTATGCACATGACTCGATTCACCGACCTTCTGCACCAGGGAGCAATCTTGAACAGGGTGTTCCAGCCATACGAGGCTCACCTGCAGTACCTCCTCCAATGGATGTGCGACTACAATCTGTACGGGTGCGACTGGATCAACTGCGCAAAAGTACAGTTCCGGGCACCCGTTCCAGACAGCGAAGTGGTCGATACCACCGTCCACAAGTGGCACGATCGATCTATCCCGGATGAACTCATAGCTGCTGAGGATCAATACCCACGTCAAAGTCATTGCACCCTCGAAGTCGATATATGCGTCCAGGACATCCTCAATCGGCACGAACTGCAATATCGACCCATCCACCACGACTTCCTAGAGCGATCGAGCCAAATGCCACGTAATCCAGACGACAAATTCGTGCCGTCCATGGCTGGTCTCTGGAGAGACGAGACGCGTCGTCGCAAACGTCGTATGGGCCTCTCTGATCCTTCAAGCAGTCCATTTCCCGCGGAAGTGCTTGTGTCCATGTCGGCTGATGTACGGAACACCAAGGCCGGTGGATGGATTCACGAAGAGGAATACCGGGAAATTATCGACAAGCTAATCACCGAGGAAAGACAAGGAAAGGGCAAAGCCAGATTTGACAGTTTCGTGAAACCCATCCCTGGCCAGGAGCGTGTCAGGACTGCTGTAGAGAGTATCGAAGATCTCTATCCCGAGGTCTTGTCTACACAGCAGATCCCAGATGACGACTTCGAGCAAGATGCCAACGTGTTAGAACAAGGTGGTGCGCCTGTTGACATTGACGTTCAGCTTGCGTCTGACGAGCCAGAATCCAGGCAGCGTCACAGTGACGGTCCCATTGGTGACGGCGAGGACGACGATCCAGCGGACGCCGTCAATCATTCCGACACCGAAGAACAGCAATCCCTGGATCCCCTAACGCAATCTCTACTCAAGGGCTCTAGTGATATGGAAGCTGAAGATGCACTCATCGACGAAGGTATTGATCTAGTCGACCCCGATGACGATGGCCAAAAACCAGAGTCCAGCAGCCCGATGAGCCAGCGAAAGCGCTCTCTCGAACCGGCAGACGAAGAGTACAACAAGCGTCAACGGATCTTGGCAGCAACGCAGGGTACCAATAGACGTGTCTCCTTTCGCAACGCCCTGAACAAGAACGAGGATCCGCCTCCTCCAGGTCAATCGTCACAAACGAGTATCAAAGCTCAAGGCTTAGGAGGGCCGACTACTTTCTCGTTCCCTGTAGTAAAGAACCCGAATGCACCGGAGACGCTTCATCGTTTGAGTCAATCGGGCTATTCAAACTCTCAAGAAGGGCCTAAGACACCTGGGCCTAAACATCTTACGGCCAGGCCTTCGCAACTCGTTCCTGTAACCCCGTGGACGCATCAAAAGACCTCGCCAATGGTGCCGAACAGCAGTACCCCGCAAGCTCGCTCTAAGGTAGCCTCTCTTGTGCGACGGCTGGATACATCATTCCAGCACAAGCATTGCACTGTTTACTATGGCTCGTTACCTCCATCGGCCGAGGTCGTCAATGGAACCATGATGCATGCCGGCCTTCCACCGGTAATCTACCGGGACGCCTACTACAGCGAAGAGAAGGATGTTCCAGAGCGGCCAAGAGAGTATGCGGGTCGCGAGTTCAAACTACAAAGCACCACAATACCATATCTTCCTCCATTCGACCCCACTGGTGATTCTCTTGCCAACATTGGAGAGTATCCCGCAGTTGTGGTGGACAAGAAGAAACAAGACGCCACATTTCAAGAGCGATCGCGTAAATGTGGTTTGCGTCACTGGGAACTTTCAAAGCCTCCACCTAGTTTCAAAGAAGTACAGAGCTGGACCAGCCGGCACGTCAAGCAACGTAAAGTGGCGAAGTCTAAATCAAAGGGCGAACCGATGCCTGTGCCAGTGCGCAAATTCAACCCCGTTTATCCATCACAAATCGAGGGCCCAACGCAGAAGAACCCGCATGGCTTCAAGTACTCGCAAAAGCAGAAAACGACTAGCGTTAAGCACGAATCTCAGTATATGAGCATCATGAGCTTGGAGGTACACGTCAACTCTAGAGGCTCTCTGGTACCAGATCCAGCTGAGGATGAGATTCAGTGCATCTTCTGGAGCGTGCAAGGCGAAGAGAATGCCACTACTGACCGGCCGACTACCGGTATACTGTGTTTCTCCGAAGAAGACGGCATCGCTATGCGTATTGCCAAGCAAGTTCCAATGGAGGTTGAATATGAGGAAGACGAGCTAGATCTCATCAATCGCGTTGTCGATATCGTCCGCCAGTTCGACCCAGATATACTCACAGGATATGAGGTACACAATAGTTCTTGGGGCTACCTCATTGAACGCGCGAGGATGAAGTACGAGTATAATCTGTGCGACGAGATCAGCAGGATGAAGTCGCAGTCCCATGGCAGATTTGGGAAGGAAGCCGACCGCTGGGGCTTTACGCACACCTCTACAATCCGCATCACCGGCCGCCACATGATCAACATCTGGAGAGCCATGCGCGGAGAGCTGAACCTGCTACAATACACCATGGAGAATGTGGTCTTCCACTTACTACACAAACGCATACCGCATTACCAACACTCAGATCTCACGACGTGGTACACAAATGGCAAGCCAAGAGATCTTACAAAGGTGGTCGATCATTTCCTCACACGCGTACAACTCAATCTCGACATCTTGGAAGCCAACGAAATTGTGCCTCGTACGAGTGAGCAAGCTCGCGTACTTGGAGTAGACTTCTTTGCAGTCATTTCGCGAGGCTCTCAGTTCAAGGTAGAGTCGACCATGTTCCGCATTGCAAAGCCGGAGAATTTCATTCTCGTTTCACCAAGTCGGAAGCAGGTTGGTCAGCAGAATGCGCTCGAGTGTCTACCGCTGGTCATGGAACCGCAGAGTGCATTCTATTCCAGCCCCGTTCTCGTTTTGGACTTCCAATCGTTATACCCCAGTGTCATGATCGCCTACAACTATTGTTATTCGACATGTCTCGGACGTATCGTCAGTTGGCGAGGCCAGAATAAGATGGGTTTCATGGACTTCAAGCGCGAGCCGCAATTGTTGGAATTGGTAAAAGACCACATCAACATTGCACCCAACGGCATGATGTATGTCAAGCCGGAAATGAGGAAGTCACTGCTAGCGAAGATGCTTGGTGAGATTCTGGAGACTCGTGTAATGGTCAAGAGTGGGATGAAGCAGGACAAAGACGACAAAACGCTGCAACAGCTATTGAACAATAGGCAGCTGGCGTTGAAGCTATTGGCCAACGTCACGTACGGCTACGCATCTGCGTCGTTTTCTGGTCGTATGCCGTGTTCCGAAATAGCGGACAGCATCGTCCAGACTGGTCGAGAGACCCTGGAGAAGGCGATCGCAATGATCCATGCTAATGAGAAGTGGGGTGCAGAGGTCGTCTACGGAGACACTGATTCACTATTCATCCATCTCAAAGGACGCACCAAAGACCAAGCCTTCACCATCGGCCAGGAGATAACCGATGCCATTACCGCCGCCAACCCACGACCCATCAAGCTCAAGTTCGAAAAAGTATACCATCCCTGCGTCTTACTCGCCAAAAAACGCTACGTCGGCTTCAAATACGAGCACCGCAACCAGTCAGAACCCGACTTCGACGCCAAAGGCATCGAAACCGTCCGCCGAGACGGCACCCCCGCCGAGCAAAAAATCGAAGAAAAAGCCCTCAAGCTCCTCTTCCGCACCTCGGACCTCAGCCAAGTCAAACGCTACTTCCAGGCGCAATGCGCGAAAATCATGGAAGGCCGCGTCAGCATCCAAGACTTCCTCTTCGCCAAAGAGGTTAAACTAGGGACGTATTCTGACAGAGGGCCCCCGCCACCCGGTGCGCTCATCGCTACAAAGCGTATGCTTGCTGACCCACGCGCGGAACCTCAGTACGGCGAACGCGTGCCTTATGTTGTTGTTACTGGTGCGCCTGGCGCCCGCCTCATCGATCGCTGCGTTAGCCCCGAGACGTTGCTTCAGAACGACCACCTTGAGCTCGACGCTGAATACTATATTAGCAAGAACCTTATCCCGCCACTCGAGCGCATCTTCAATCTCGTCGGTGCGAATGTGAGGGGGTGGTACGATGAGATGCCCAAGAAGCAGCGCATTCGCAATATCAGCATTCCCATGGCTGGAAAACAGGATAAGAGTAAAGCCTTCTTCGGTGGTGGTGGTGGCAACAAGAAAACTCTAGAGAGCTACATGACATCTTCGAGCTGTGTGGTCTGCCGGGCTAAACTACCTCAAAATCCACCTTCACGTCTCAAAGGCAGCAAACTCAATCCCCCCAAAGACTCACCCCACGCCACCCTCCCGCTCTGCGCAAAGTGTCTCAAGCGGCCCGCCCATTCCCTCCTCGACCTCAAATACAGGATCTGGGATAGCGAAACACGCGTCGCGGAAGTCGAACGGGTTTGTCGAGGCTGTGCGAGGCTGGCGCCGGGGGAGGAGATTAGGTGTGATAGTAGGGATTGTGGGGTTTTTTATACGAGGGTTAAGGAAGGGGCGAAGTTGAAGGCGCTGATAGGGAGTGTGGGGCCGGTTGTTGAGAGGATGGAGTTGGAGTGGTGATGTGGGGATGGTGGTTGTTGGTAGGAGGAAGTGGGAGGATGTAGAGGAATGTGCTCGCTGGAGAAGAGGTTAGTGGTCGCAGAGATGCTTCACCAAGATTTCTCCACATCGCCGAATTGGAAAAATACGCTTTTCCTCCTATGAAATTGAGATTCAAGCTATGCCATCGCCGTCGCTGCACGCGCAGGCTACTCTTCCTTCCCAATCCCGTTAGCGCAAATACCTTAAGCTTACTCACCTGGGCACCTCCTTCCCTCCCCTCATCTCCAATCCCGTGAACCATAAACCCCCTACCCTCTTCCCTCCCTCCCTCCATCCTTCCCCTATCCTTTCACCATCTCAAACAAATCCCTCACATTCACCACATCCACTATATTTGCCACACTCACTACACTCACCACCTCCCCCAACCCACCACCCCCAATGTCGCCAACACCCCAATCCCTTGCCACCTCCCTCACCCTCCTCAACCTCACCGCCATATTCGGCGAGAAACACCAGCCTACACGTATGAAAGCGATCCAGGATCTCTGGGTACGCAGTTCAGACGTGTTCTTCGTAGACGCGCTGGGTGTGTACAAGTCGCATGAAGCGATTAGCGGGATGGTGGAGGGATTGCAGGGGATGGGTGGGGAGGGGGATGAATTTGTTGCGTTAGGTACGTATATCTGTTATCATTGACGTTTTGTGGGAATTGAGGTGCTGAGAGTGGTTTCGGCAGGCGATGTTGTGTGTTTGAAACATGACGACGAAGAAGATGTCTGGGTGACGAAAGTTAAATGGGGGATTAAAGCAGGTGGAAGTGGGGATGTGGGTTTGACGGGGATGGATGTTTTGACGATTGTGGGTGGGAGGATTAAGGCTTGTTATACGTTTCTTGATGAGAAGTAGTTCACGTCACAGTAGTCGCATATCTTGCAAGACGACGTTCACACATGTCATTCGTTTCACAGACTAGATTCCGTTGACGCATGACGGATATGCCACGACATTACATTTTGACCAATACTTTGCGTCATCACTCCGGCGTTGTTAATTCACATGTAGGCAGTGTCACTCGCAAACCCAAGACGCTCTTCTTAAAGAAAACACATCCGCCTTCGTAGAAGACTCCCGCGCATCTCCTTTAGTCTCTTTACTAGCAACTGAACAGGTGCATAGCTTTACACGGAATACTCAAAAGGGTCGCTACAAATTTGGTGAGGGTATAAGAACATGTCGACTTCAACACAGGGTAAAGATGGGAAAGCGAAGATGGAGCCGCGCGAGGCAGGGAGGGCACCAACTAAGAAGCAGTTAAACGACGGGAAAGACCATGAGAAGAGGGGAAGCGGGGAGAACGACACGCAAAAGGAACAGGGGAAAGAAGATGGACGGAATATGAATGAGGGCGATTGTCATCTGGAGACTTGGGCGGAGTTTCTAAAGAGATCGGGGACGTGATCGCGCAAAGGCGGTACTAGTAGCCATGAACGAGGTATCGCAGTACTGCGAAGTCTATTCCTTGGGATAGTTTGCGAAAGACTAGTTATAGGCATACATCACACGACCACTTCTTGTTTGATGTACCTAGGCAGAGCAAGCTCAGTGACGTTTAGCATTTACCAGAAAGTTCAGTGCTTTTCCTTCGTCCGCGCGAGTTCACATCACCCAAGAGTACCAGACTACCAAGAACCAGCCACTGCTTCGTTATGTCGTCCCGGGTAAAGTTACCGAAAGCGAATCCTCAGGCCGAACTAGATGCCGAAGCTTGCAGAGCGTTCGAACTGGCCGCTGAGGGAAGGAACCACGCGACCATGCAAAAGCCAGAAACGACTCAGGAGCTGTACCTCCCCACCAAAATCAGCGGATTATACATCTCGCCCACCATCCGAGCCAACCCCGACTGCATAGAAATCGCGACACAGCAACCCGGAGCCACCAAGTTTCACTACCAATGGTCGTCTTGCTGGAGCAAAGAGAGACTGGCTCATGATGAGACGGTCACTATACCAAGCGTACAAAATGACACTGAGAAAACCGTCAACAAGCATGGCAGACCCGGGTCACGTATTCCTGGCATATTCGTTGCAAATGACGAGATAGAGGAACCACTGCTAGTCATTTGGACGACTGCGGAAGGGAAGAAGACGACTATACTTATCAAGCGCGTGTATAAAGTGGGAAACCAGGAGACGTATAAGACTGAGGTTGATGGATTTGTAATGGTTCAGATGTGCTGAGCTGTGGGTAGCTGCCGTTGTATTCTTGCAGTAGGAGATGCTTTCGTTGGGTTCACTGCGCGCTTACCATCTGCCATCTCCCATGGAAGTCGCTCATCAACATGTTCCCAGACCTACCTTCCTTCCAAAGACAGGTTCACTTGTTGTTTTCCTTGGAAATCCCGCCACCCAAACATACCATCCATCACTTCTCACCAACTTACCCACTTAACTACTCATCCACTCATCCCACCATGTCCAGACTGCGCATAGTCGACCTAGAAAATCGAATCGCCGAACTCACCGCCCAGCTAAGAGTTGTCACACAAGAACTATACTTCCCCATCCAAATCCGCGGCGTCTACGTCTCCCCCAACAGAGGCACCCTCAACGGCATCGTCTACATGACGGTTGAGCGGCTAGCACTATCGGCAAACGGAGAGCTTCAGCCCTATATCACTCCCTACCCGATACGGTTGTCCCACCTGCCATATGAAGGACACAGACCAGAAGACATGGTGGACATGCAAAGAAGAGTTGGTGTGCGCCTTCCCGGTGTGTTTGTTGCGCCGGAAGAGGTGGAGGGCACGATCGTCATAACTTGGAAGCCATTCGCGGCGGGGATGAAGAAGACGGTAGTGAGGATTGAGGATCTGACGGATGAGGATCGTGTGAGGTGATATGGGTAGGGGAGGGAGTTTGGGGAAAATATCTGATAGTCTGTTGGGCGCCTTTGTGGATGAGGGCATCGGGACATGACTGAACTGGTGGGTAGTATCAGGCGCCGAACATTGATACTAGAAGCTGTCTACTTCAGCCGCTCGAAGCGAGAAGAAGTGACATTGTTATCTTACCCCGTTGTTCAAGCGAAGCGCTGATTTAATGTTCACTGCGCACTTACCATCCACCATTTCCGCGGAAGTCGCTCATCGACATTCTCAAACCCACCTTCCTTGCAAGGACATCACCTTCCAGCAACTGCGGAGGAGCCCATGCGCACGTCGCATGCATCCCAACATTACACCATCACATCACACAAAACACATCAATCGCCGTACCGCATACTCACTTACCTTCATCCATTTATACAAGGAAACGCGCTCTTCCCGCCCATCTCAATCCAATCAGTCTCAACCCAATCAGATCTCTTATCATCACCACACCACCACCTCGGAACTACTACCACCCCTCTCCATCCACCGAATAACCCAACCTCATCATGCCTCCAGCTCTGTCATACAGAACTCGACTACAAAAAATGATCCATGATCTCACGAGCTCGCTCACGCACAGTAACGCTCGACTCCACGCTGCAACGAGAGAAGTCCATGATCTCACTCATGCGCTCGCGCACAGTAACGCTCGACTCTACGCTGCAACGAGAGAAGTCGATAATCTCAGGACGTCGCTCACGGACAGCAACGCTCAACTCCACGACGCAACGAGAGGAGTCGATGATCTCAGGACGTCGCTCACGGACAGCGACGCCCGACTCTACGCCGCAACAACAGAGATGTATGCGCAAACCCCGTTCCGCGGAATCTACGTCTCGCTCTATCCCAGTTCATTTTCGGGCGAGGTCCAAGTACAAATAAAGCCACCGGGGGAAACGCAGTCCCAGATCCTGTGGTCGACCTAGGGCGACGAGCCACAGGTTATGGACAGTGTGCAGAGGAACATGTATGGGAGACACGGGATACGGTTGCCGGGGCTGTTTGTGGATCGAGAGGAGGTGGACAGGTCGGTGCTGATTTGCCATACCACTTTACAGGGGATTAGGACGTGGATGAGCTTTGAAGCAAGGGGTGAGCAGCAGACTGGTTAGGGTGTTGTTGTGGATATGTGTACGGATGGGGAGTGAGGAGACGGACAAGTTAAGTGGGTAGTAGCGGGTGATGGCCAACTCCATGCGCATGCTTCGCGATCACGCAACGGATGTCATTTGACATGACACAAACTCTATTGCCGTCAACCATTAATTCAAGAAAAGCCCACTATCCATCCCTGTGAAGCACAGCCCATCACTTCCCGCATCACCACCACGACTAATACCAAAGACTCAGAAAACCCATTCCCCTTTCTCCTTACTAGTATATTGTACCATGCCAACCGTCCCAGCCCTCCAAGCCGCCCTCAACAACGTCAACGCGCAGCTCACAGTGCGAGACGCCCAACTCGCCAACCTCGAAACGCAGCTCACCAACCTCAAAACGCAGCTCAAAAACCAAGGCTCGCATCTTATCCAAGCGGCAGAAGAGCTATACGCGCCCATGGTTCTCCCTGGGATATATGTCTCGCTCAACCCCGGATCCTTCTCTGGCGAGACCCAAATAGTGCAGCATGTACCCGCAGAGCAGTGGACACCCGCGCACTATCAAGAACTATGGTCGTCATCTTGGCCGCGAGATAACCTTTCCGATGTGCGGTATAATATGTTTGGGCAGTATGGGACACGTTTACCGGGTCTTTTTATCAATAATGTAGCTGTTGATCGGTGGGTGGTCATTTGCCATACGGTTGGGGGTAAGACGACGTGGGTGACTTTTCAGTGAGGTGGGAAAGGTGTGGGTTTGGATGTCTAGATGGAGATGTGGGTACCAAGTATTTTCAAGGCATGGTTCGCGCTTGTGAAAGCATGCTCGTGATTATATCGCACGAACTGTGATCGTCAGATAACATAGCTATCCCCAAAGCCATTCTCCAAGCACTTACAAGTCACAAACTACGATCCACATAGATGCTAGCATCACGCATCACACCAATACATGCCCGCTGACGATGTAAAGCATAGGTAGCAAGCACACACTTAACCCTCCGCACGCTAACATCCACCTATCTCATCCCCCGACCCGCCCGGAGAAAGTCCCTAAGTGCCCTTTCCCACACAGCCCATCAATCTAACCATGCCGACCAAAGCCAGACTGGAAAGCATAGTCGACACCCAGAACAGAATGCTCGAGGGAATAACAAAAGAACGCGACAATGCGATCACAGCGCGAGACACCGCAAGAAACGAAAGAGACAACACAAAACAGGACCTTTACATCCCCACCAATACCCCCGGCCTGTACATCACCGCAGACCCACCAGCCCTCAGCACCCATATAGAAGTAGTTTACGAACTACCAGAAAATCAACGAGAACTCATTTGGTTATCAAATTGGAGATCAATTCAAGGGTGGGTGGGGGAGGCGGAGGGGTGGTGGAGGGGCGGTGGAGGGGAGGACGGTGGAGATTGTTGCGCATGAAGAGGTGGAGAGGCTGATGCGGATATGGTACTCTACCGAAGATGGAATGGCGGTGGTAAAGATGTACAATCTAGATATGGAGCGGGATGGTATTGGGGAGGTGTAGAAGAGGTTTAATTACATGCGAGCTGAAGTTCATAAGTAAGATAAGGATATAGATGAGGGGCGAAGAATATTGCTTTGTTTAGACTAGCTGGAATACTCGTTGGATTCGAATGACACAATCTTACATGACATCTTTCCGTTAATAATCCGTGAATCACAAACGGTGATAAACATCATTGCTAGCATCACACATCACGCATCACACCACCTCTCTTCCGCTTGTCAAGCGCCGCATCCACTCCCTATGTCCCACAAACCAATCCCTATCCCCACTATAAACCACAGCCCGTCCGACTCTCCCCCTTTCTTATCCCATCTCTCTAACACACTCTCGTTTTCCAGAAACACTTGACCAAATTTAACAGTTACCACTTATCACTTAAGCTAAGATATGCCCAACCGCTTGTGGCTTAAGGATGGTCATCGGCACCGATGGGTTCCTAGACTGGCAGGAAGGCGAGATGCGGAGGAGAAGGAAGAAGAAGAAGAAGAAGAAGAAGAAGAAGAAGAAGAAGAAGAAGAAGAAGAAGAAGAAGAAGAAGAAGAAGAAGAAGAAGAAGAAGAAGAAGAAGGGGATAGTGAAGAGGAAGAAGAGGATAAGGAGGATGAGGACGAGGGCGAGGAGGAGAAGGACGAGGACGAGAAGGACGAGAATGAGAATGAGAAGAACGACGTTGATGAGAAGAAGGAAGAGGACGAGGACGAGGACAACGGTGAGAAGAAAATGGATGAGCGGAAGGATAAGGAGGAAATAAAGAAAGCAGGACAGAGTGAGACCAAGGACAAGGAAAGGGCCGGCGAGAAGAAAGCCGATGAAGACACCGACAAGGACGAGGAGTAGGGTATAAGAAACGCCAACAAACAAACGGGATGGAGATACACGATAAACAAGATCTTTGAAAGCGAACTTGGACTGAGGAAGCGGCGATAGACCAATTTCGAGGAAACGAGTATGCAGTAGGGCAGTAGGGCAATTGTCGAAATTCATTAATTAAAAAAGGTCGGTGCAGGTTAGCGCCAAAATATCTTCTCTTGAGTGAACAAAGCAATGTGGACTTCGAGCGATCAAACACAAACCCTTTACTCCAAATAAGCCCACCAATGTCCCACAATGAACATACTGAGACGTACGAAGAACGGCTACACTGGGCACCCAGACATAGCATGGACCCATCCCAAGTCGCATCGCATCGTCTCTTATCACCTCCTCAATCTTCCTTGCAATATACCAAACAAACATATCATATTCCCCTTCCCCCTCAACCCTAACAGTTGCACCCACCAGGCCCCTGAGTCTGGTTCGCCTCAGGCCTGAGGTTAACGCCCTGTCGTTGCTGGCCCGGTCTCAAGTTCCTGGGTCCCGCCTGGTCGATGGGCAGTTTCTTCGCGATAGCAGTGAAGAGCTCCTTCACGTTCTCGCTTGTCTTGGCCGACGTCTCGAAGAAGAGGAGGCCGGCTTCGCGGGCGTATTGCTCGGCGTCGGCGGTGGAGATGGCGCGCTTGTCGGGGGATTCGGTCACGAGATCGAGTTTGTTGCCGGCGAGGGCGATGATGATGTTCTCGTTGGCTTGGCGTTGGAGTTCTTTGACCCAGGCTTTTGCCTTGTCGAGGGAGGCCTGGGTGTGTTAGTCTGGGGGAGATGTGTGGGTGTGGTGAGGGGGAGACGTACGGCCTGTGTGATGTCGTAGACGACGACGGCGCAGTTTGCGTTTCGGTAGTACATGGGCGCGAGCGACTTGTAGCGCTCCTGGCCGGCGGTATCCCAGATCTCGAACTTGACGGTCGTGTTCTCATCGAGGGCGATGGTTTGGGTGAGGAAGGCGGCGCCGATGGTGGATTCCCGGTAGTCGTCGAATTGGTCCTGCGTGTGTTAGTACTGGGTTCGTGTCTGGAACATGTGATATGGCGTACCTTGACGAAGCGCAACACTAAAGACGACTGCGGCATGTTAGCTTATGTCATGGCTGCCTTGATAGGCCTGCGCACCTTTCCGACGGCGGATTCACCTGGGCATGTTAGTCAAGCCTTAATACATATATGACAATAATCTCATACCCAACAGCACCAGCTTGAACTGTGCGAATCTGGAGCCTCCGGGCCGTTGGCCTTGCTGCATCCTGGCCGACATGATGGGGGTGACGCGGCGCTAGCGGGTTGTGGCGGAGGGGGGTGGTGTAGAGTGGGCGAGGGTGGTGGTGCGAGTAGTGGGCGGTCAAGTCGGGACCGGGTCGGGGTATGGGTGAGAGAAGCGTGTTGGGGTGTGGTGAGGGTGAAAGAGCTGGATGGTGCTGTGACGAGGTGCTGCGTCTGGTGCTTGGCCCTAGCGCGCGAGTCGGGGACCCTTGGCCGCAATGGCCGCCATGACGAAACCTCCCGTTTGAGAAAACACATCCAAACACATCGCGCCAAACACCATACTCACCACCACTCAGATACCCGTATACACCTCGTATAGCACACACGCCCAGGTGGACGAGATTATCATGAGCGTCGCTCTCCCCTACCGCGACATCAACGTCCACTCGTCGCCCTCGCACTACGCCTTCTCCTCGCCCTCGTCGCCCTCGGCCCCTACACTGGTGGTAGACCGCCCGTCAGGTGATATCCGCCTCCACGATGGCAAGCTGCTGGGCTCCAAGCGGGTGTCGAGCATTGCCGGCATCCTCGGCATGATCAAGCTGCGACTAGGTATGCCTCCTGCACAGCACTAGGGGACACGAATGCTGATGCACGTGAAGACAAGTACATCATTGTTATTACCAAGGCCCAGCCCATGGGCAGGATAAAGGGCCACATGATCTACAAGATAGTCTCGACCGAGTTCCTCTCCCTGCGCGAGAAGCCGCTGCACGACGCCGACGAGGACAACTATCTCAGCCTGCTCAAGACGCTCATCAAGACGTCCCCGCTGTTCTTCTCCTACTCCTTCGACATCACCAACACCTTCCAGCGCCAGGCCCACCTCGACCCCGCGACGCCCCTGTGGAAGCGCGCAGACGACCGCTTCTACTGGAACCGCTTCGTCTCCAGCGACCTCATCGACTTCCGCGGAGGTCTCAGCGGCGGATATGGCAGGCACTCGAGCGGACACCAGCCAGGCGCGGACCCCTACATTCTGCCCGTCATGTACGGAATGCTCGAAATCAAGAACACATCGATCAAGGGCACCCCTCTCACCTTCATCCTCATCACCCGCCGCTCGCGCCTCAAGGCGGGAACCCGCTACTTTTCGCGCGGCATCGACGAGAACGGCAACGTGTCCAACTTCAACGAGACGGAGCAGACCATCATTCTGAACGACAACGCATCGGGCGGCCCTGGCGGATTCGGCTCGAACCAGAACGGCGCAGCAGGTGGAAATGCCGGAAAGGAGACACAGGTGCTTGCGTACGTGCAAACAAGAGGAAGCGTCCCCGTCTACTGGGCCGAGATCAACACCCTAAAATACACGCCCAAACTGCAAGTCCGCGGCATCGACAACGCGCTCCCAGCCGCCAAAAAGCACTTCGCCGAGCAAATCCGGCTCTACGGCGACAACTGGATGGTGAACCTGGTCAACCAAAAAGGCCGCGAGCAGCGCGTCAAAGAAGCCTACGAGCAAATGGTCAACCTGCTGCACACATCCCCCGCCGAAAACGTCGAAGGCGACCGCATAACCTCTGAGAAATTCCACATCATCGACCCCGCCAAAGCGCAAACCGTGTACGACCGCCTCCACTACGTCTACTTCGACTTCCACAACGAAACAAAGGGCCTCCGGTGGGACCGCGCCAAGCTCCTCATGAACCAACTCGAGCCCCACGTCCTCAAACACGGCTACTTCTGCGGCGTCGACATGCCCGGTGACGGCAGCGGCGTGGAGGTCCGACGACACCAGACTGCTGTGGTACGCACGAACTGCATGGATTGTCTCGACCGTACGAATGTGGTGCAGAGTATGTTGGGCCGCTACGTCCTCAGCCGCATGCTCATCGACTGCGGTCTCATGCGCGAAGGCGAGTCCGCAGAGGAGGATCAAGCATTTGAACACCTGTTCCGCAACGTCTGGGCTGATAACGCGGATGTGGTGTCGAAATCATATTCTGGTACTGGAGCACTAAAGACTGATTTCACCCGCTTGGGTGTAAGGACAAAGGCTGGTGCTTTGCAGGATCTGAATAATAGTATCACGCGCTACTGTCTTAATAACTTCACCGACGGACCACGACAGGATGCGTTTGATTTGTTCCTTGGCAACTATTTGCCCAGCGATTCTAGCATGAGTGGACAACTCCTTTTCGCGGATCGCAGACCTCTGTTTATTCAGTCGATACCCTACATCCTCGCCGCAGCCGTCTTTCTCATTTTCGTCGGCAGCTTCACCCAGCGCGCCCCTGACGCAACAGTATGGCCGTTACGTCTTCTCCTCTTGATCTCCCTCGTCACAGCCGGTATTTGCGCGAATTTCATCTGGAATCACGGGACGTTATATGTAAGTTTTCTCTTCCCACTATCCACTCATCTTCCACCCATCAGAACTTGCGTGTTTGACTCGCTAACGCTCGCGATAGGTCAACTTCCCCAAACTCAACCGCCAACCCCCCCAAATCGAAGCCTTTCAGGAGACGCTTGCGAAGGTGAGGAATAACCCTGTTGTTGGGCCGCTGGTGGGGGGCGCGGCGAAACATGAGCGCGGGAAGAGTGATGCGAGGTTATTGGGGCTGGAGGAGGGGAAGAAGAGGATTGAGTAGGTGGGGTTGTTTGGGTGGAACCGAATAGAGGAAGCGGGATTTTGGTTTCGAAGGGGAAGGGGGGATATTGGTGGAAAGCGATGTATAATTAGAAGTTTTTAGTATGTTTTTGTAATAATCTTTGGGTGGTTGGGTTGGTTGGTTGGAAAATACAACAACAGTTTCCACATGTGCAAATTTTCTGAAAACATGGTTTGAAGTACACATCATTACCATTCACATGCACACCATTTCCAAAAACGGGGTTTGAGGTATACATCTTTCATTCTCACTCCTCTGACTCAGCTACAAAACTCATGTAGTCATCAAACCAAACTCTAAACCGCGGTAAATGTGCAAAAAATTGGGTATCATGAAGTCGCTTTTCCGCCAATAACATCGTACATATCGTAATCGTGAGCCCCTCGTAGTCGTCCGGCGTACCCATCCCCCTACGCTTTGCGCAAAACAACAACGTCGAATTCCTCATCCTCATCCAAATCCTCCTCATCGCGATTGGCAGGCTAGACAGGGCGGTGGGGGATGTCTCTTTTGATGGAGCGTGATGGGTGTTGAGGGTGTTGGATGGTGGGATATCACACTGATTGGCATTCTTGAGATGTGTTTGAGGTATACAATCCATTCAAAACTCTATCAAAAATTGGGTATCGTAAATGGTGAAGTCGCTTTTCCGCCAATAAACATCGTGTAAATCGTAATCATCAACACCTCCGTAGTCGTCCGGCCTAGTCATTCCTCGCTGTTCCAGACAAGATGACCACATCGAATTCCTCATCATCCAAATCCTCGTCGTCCTGATTGGCGGGCTTGACAAAGTCCCATCCCTCGCCCTCCATCCTCGTCCTTAGGCGTTCGAGATTCGAGTTGGCGGCGCGGCGTAAGACTCCGGCCCACTTATTCTCGGGTCCTCCAGTCGCTGGTCTCTCGGCGTTCAACTCCGCAGAACTCGAAGGCGTCAAAATCGTAGACTCGGTCTCAGTCTCATCCTCTTCCCAATCATCAAGCTCAGGCAAGATCCACAAATCCGCTTCAGAACTCTCTTCTTCGGCGCTGGCATTGAGGTTGAGGCAGGTGCTCGCATGGATATTCATGCCTTGCTGTCCTTGCTGTCTTCTCGCGAGCGCACTGCGTTTGTTGGTAGGGTTGGGTGCAGGCAGCCAGGTTGGGGGCGCGTTTTCGCGGTGCAGACTGATGGCTTGGCGGCAGAGTGTGCGGTTTGTGGTAGTGGCAGTGTTTGCAGTAGCCGTGCCTGTGCGCTTCTTTGAGGAATTTGATGCGGACGCTGGAGATGCGGCGCGTGATCTGCGCGGCGATATATCGGTTGCGCAGCTGGGGAAGGCGCCGTATATCGCGTTGCTGAGATCGTAGGAGTAGTTTGTGGCATCGCGCGCAGTGGCGGAGCTGTGGGATGTGGTTGTAGACATTTTTGCGGGGTGTGTTTAATTTTTCGCGGGGTGTTTGGGTTTTCGCGGAGATCTTTGTCTCGTGCGAAGAGTTTTGTTGGGGAGATTTTCTCGGCCCGTAGTATGCGAACAGGTGTTCGGGGTGAATGCTCAGCTGACCAGAAGTTGAAAAATTAAAGTTGCTAGCCGTGTGTTGCTGGCGGTAGTTGTTGAGACGGAGAAAAGGTAGCCGAGGACAAAGCCACACTCGGAATTTGCTCCTGCAGACGGATCTGGAAGGTGGGTCTGGTTCTTGCGACGATCTCAGGCGCTCGAAAGCTGTGTGAGAGTGCGCGGGTGATGGAGAGTTGGAAATGCGGCTGCCTGGTGTAGCTTGTGATGGTGGCCGTAATGTGCTGACGTTGCAAGATGGCGCAGGCTGGGCTGACTTGACTGGTTTCAGTTGGGGTCTGCTTTGGAGAGAAAAGTCTGATGAGAAAGTGGTGTGAGAGAGAGATGGTTGAAATGAGAGAGAGAGACAGAATCGACAGTATATATAAGAAATCAGTTCGCAGTCAACCATACATTGCTCTCGACCACAGAATGGCAAGAGGCGCTGTGAGTGGGTCGCTGCAGGTTTGGATCAGTAACCGTGGGCTCGCGCGGCAAAGTAACCAAGAGTGAAGCTGGGGTTAGTCATTGAGCAAGCGTGGATCTGTTTCAGCATGATGGATGGCTGTCATCAAATTTGGAGTGGTGGTGAGTTGTCGAGGGAGCATGTGGGTGCGGCGGGCGATAACCTGGGACTGCCGAAGGGTCCGTGCACCCTGACGTGTGTGCTGGTTGAGCTCCAAATCTTCATGTTGGCAGACGTCCAGCCCATCAACAACGCCGAATTCCCTCCCCCCATCCCCCCATCCGCCATTCGGAGGCAGCCCATTATGCTGCGCGCCTCCATCCTAAGGGCCCGACCAGCTGCCCGCCCATTGGTCCGCGCCGCCCGCCCGCAATGGCACGTAGCCCAGCGCTGCTACGCCGATAGCAAGAACCTGGGCGAGACGGCCGTCCCCAATCCCGCGCCCACCACCTCGCCCTCCGACCCCAAGGGCACCATTCCCACCTCGGACATCCCCAAGGCACCGCCGGCGCCCGACAGCACCGTGACTGCAGGCGCATCGCGTGATGCTCCCGCCATATCGCCCAAGACAACACCCCCCACCGGCCCCGGATCGTCCAGCATAGCACCTGACCCCATCCAGCCCAAGCCCAAGAAGAAGAGACGCATATTCCGCAAGCTGCTGCTCTGGCTGACGGTTCTCTCTGGTCTCGGGTACGCCGGCGGTGTCTGGTACTCGCTCGTGTCGGACAACTTCCACGACTTCTTCACAGAATACATCCCCTACGGCGAGGATGCCGTCGCCTACTTCGAGGAGCGCGAGTTTAGGCGGCGATTCCCCGGCCGCGCTGGCGAACCACGACTGCACCCCCAGATTTCGGGCGAGAACAAGGTCACCATCCCTGGACGGAGCGGCTTGACTGCGCGCCCAGCCCAGGAGAACAAGAGCGACCTCGCCTCCAAGGGCCCCCATCTGAGCGCCGTCGATGCCAACAAGCCGCAGGACAAGACCGAGTCGGGCGGCCAACAACCCAAGGTCTCTTCCCCCACACCTGCGCCCGCGGAGAAGAAGGCCCCGGTTAAGGAGGTCGAGGTCAAGAAGGAGACCACCACGCCCATCTCCCAGCTAGACCACCTCAGCGTACCCTCTGCGACCGAGCCCGTCGTCCAGGATGTCGTCAAGATCGTCAACGACATCATCACCGTCATCAACGCCGACAACGCCCACGACGGCAGGTACAACTCTGCGCTGGACAAGGCCAAGAGCGAGCTCGCCAAGGTCGTCTCCGACATCAACCTGATGAAGGAGAGCCTCCAGAAGCAGACCGAAGACAAGGTCAAGGCCGCCCACGCCGAGTTCGACGAGGCCGCCAAGGAGCTCGTCCAGCGCCTCGACCACCAGATGCAGGCGCAAGAAGCCCAGTTCAAGGAGGAATTTGAAAACGAGCGCGAGCGTCTGTCGCAATCCTACAAGGAGCGACTCCAATCTGAACTCCAGGCCGCCCAAAAGGTCTACGACCAGAAGCTCAAGAACCAACTCCTGGAACAGAGCATCAAAATGCAAAAGTCCTTCACAGCCAACGTCCGGGAACGCGTCGAAGCCGAACGCGACGGCCGTCTCGGCAAGCTCAACGAGCTCTCCTCCTCGGTCCACGAGCTCGAGAAGTTGACTGCTGAGTGGAACAGCGTCGTAGACGCCAACCTCAAGACGCAGCATCTCGTCGTCGCCGTCGAGGCCGTCAAGTCCGCCCTCGAGACACAGGCCATCCCCAAGCCCTTCGTCACCGAGCTCGCGGCTCTCAAGGAAATCGCCCAGGACGACCCCGTCGTCAGCGCCGCCATCGCTAGCATCAACCCCGCCGCCTACCAACGCGGCATCCCCAGCTCTGCCCTCCTAATCGACCGCTTCCGCCGCGTCGCTTCGGAAGTCAGGAAAGCGGCGCTTCTCCCTGAAGACGCAGGTGTGGCTTCCCACCTCGCTTCCCTCGCCATGTCGAAGGTGCTGTTCAAGAAGAGTGGTCTGGCTGTTGGTGGCGACGTCGAGGCCGTTCTTGCACGAACGGAGGTCCTCCTCGAAGAAGGCGACCTTGATGCCGCAGCTCGTGAGATGAACGGTCTGCAGGGCTGGGCTAAGGTACTAAGCAAAGATTGGTTGGGCGAGTGCAGGAGAGTGCTTGAGGTCAAGCAGGCGTTGGATGTTATTGCTACGGAGGCGAGACTGAATAGCTTGCTCATTGACTAGATGCTGAACATACCTTGTACCCTTTTTTCCTAGCACTACGGTAGTTTTGTACGAGTATTAGTCTATAGACAACGTGTTCTGTTCGTCCTGCACTTGTGCGATCACTGTCTACCGATTAAGGTTTCATGCCTCGTGATTTATCAGGTCTTATGCCTCAATAGGTGGCGCAATAATTCGTGAGACTCTTGGAATTTACGCAACAACCACGACAATAGCGTTTTCACAACATTATATACTATTAAGTAAAAGCTATAATTAGGCAGCTTTTAAAGCTAGAGAATAACATATTATATTTAATAATAAAAGAGGTATGTAGGTGTAGGGCGTTGTTCGCAAATGCTAAGAGTCTTACGAATTATTGCGACACCTGTTGGCCTCCTGTTCTTCCCATGATACCTTGCCGTACAATCCATGCGCATGTCTCACAATGCCAGACTGTCCATTCTATCAGATGACCCAATCGACGTCAGTTGACTTGGTGTGAGCCAGTGACTATCCTCCGACGATACATTAAACGCGTCTCCCTCACTACAATCGCGTCTACCATAATCTCGCGTCTCAACCTTATCCAATCCCACCGTATCCAGCTCATCATATCCAGTTTCACCGCATCCAACCTCACCGCAGAGAGGAAACTCCAACATGGCAAACGGCAAATCCTTCGAAACCAAAGACGACCTTCGGAATCAAATATGCAAGCTCCAACGAAGGGACCTCTACGTCCCCACTAAAATCCCCGGTTTCTACGTCTCCATGTATACCAGGGTATCCAGCAATGTAGGCGTTGTAGAAGTCAAGGTGAAGGCGCCGCGTGACAATTCATTCCATACGCATTGGTTATCGTCCGTGGACCAAGCAGCATGGCTACCAGTAAACCTGCCTACGACGTACTTTTCCAGAGAACCGATTAACAATATGGTTGATATGGATGGGAGAGTTGGCACCCGTGTGCCTGGTGTGTTTGTTGCGAATGACGAGGTTGATAGGCCGTTGCAGATTGTGTATACACCGGCGAAGGGCGTGGGATGGGTGGTGGAGATTAGGGCTAAGGGGGATGGTGTGAAGGGGGTTGGGGATGCGTAGTAGAGAGATCGGTGAAGGGGAAGAGGGGACCTCGGGAGAAGGTTGTAAGCCAGTTGTGGATATCTTGTCACATATGGGATATGGCTGATCAGGATAGATCGATCTTTGGCTACACCGGAAGAAATGCCGCTGAGGAGGAGAACTGCTCGTGGAATGAGTTTGTGATTCTTGTTCCTTGGGTATTTCTGGTGGAGAGCGTTCGTTGTATGAATGGTTCAAGTTGCATCGTGTGCAAAGTCACATAGTGGAGATATGTTGGATTGTTGGACTGCGCTGATGTTTGGTCGTGCCTGTCAGATCCTTGGACTACCTAGGTAGTCCAGGACTGGATAAGTGTCAGTGCCACTCATCGCTGCATCCCGAGGTCATGCCGAAGACCGCACCATCACTGCATTGCACCATAGATGGACTTTGCGAAAAGAACTACTTGCGCATAGACTCTCCTTTATAACTACTGCATTCGCTGCGCAAACAATACTGCAGTGCTGCAAGAACAGACAGGTAAATACATACCCGCATCCACGCTCCTTCCTTCATCCACCATCTCATTCCTACCTCCTCCTACTATAGCTAGTACAACATACCTTCACTCATCTATACCTGCGAACCACTCCTGCACTATGCGCCTATCCTTCCAAAACTCCTCCTGCTCCGCATACGACGCCTGGGCAGATTCGATCAAGGTCTTGACAAGTGCTGTTACATCGTCCTTGTGATACCACTTCACGAGTAGATTTTCTACCTGAGATAAGGTTGAATAGTAAGCGGTGCGGGCTTCTTCGATGGTAGCGAAGGAGAGGTGGCCGATAGGGGGGTAGTCTTTGGTAGGGGGGTTGTTGTGTAAGAAGGAGGATAAGAATAAGGAGGGGTTCGAGGAGGGGTGTGAGGAGTGTGGGGAGTCTGAGAAGTCTTCCATGTCATCCTCATTCTCGACATCCTCCACAGCTTCACAATCTTCGTCATCGTCCATATCTTCCCATTCGTCCGCATCATCGACATCCTCCAACTCATCCTCATCTTCAACATCCTCCCACTCATCGTCATCATCAGCCTTAAGCTCCTGTGCCGACGATTCTTCTTCTTTTTCGAGAGGACCTGATTGTATGGCTTCAAGCAACACGCCCATCAACTCTCGCAACTTACGCTCGCTTTCAAGTGCTTTATTGGCCAGAAGTCGTTCGGTGAAAGCGCCACCACCTACAAAAGGTACCTTTGCGTGTGCTGTGGCTGTAGGCATGTTGTGAAAGAATTGTGGGGCTGTTGGTTGGTGAATTGACTTTTTCTCGCTTTCAAGCTCTTCTTCGACACGATTTCGAGCCTTTAGAGCGCCACCACCTTTGAAAGGACGCCTCACGTGTGCTGTGGCTGTAGACATGTTGTGAAAAGATTGCGGGTCTGTTGCTTGGTGAAGTAGCGAGTTTGCGCGCTGTCGTGGTGAGGTTTTGTTAGTGGTAGTAGTGAAGTATTGAAATACGCGTATAGAATGATGGTGTTTTGGACGCTGTGAAGCTACTATGCGAGTATCATGATTGAACAGTAGATGTACAGTAGGTGTTGCGTGCTGTACTAGAGATATCTGGGTCATGTATGCGTTGTGAAAGTAATCTTCGTATGGTCCAAAACACATAGTCGTAGCACTCGAAAAATCCGATTAACAGGCAATGCATCCATGAGTTAGGCGGGTTTTTCGAGTGCTACAACCACCCATCGAGATGTTCTCCCACAGTTTAATACCGTGCGAAGTTCCCAGCTCTTCTTGGCTTAGGATATTGAAGAAGTGGGCTGTTTACGTACGGAAATCCCACACAAGAACCATTGTGAGGGATTTCCGTACGTGAACAGCCCACTCCAACAACATCTTAACCCGATACCACCCCCCTTCCCCTACCAACCCCCTAAGCCAACCCCGTACCAACACTCCAAGTCGCATCCGCATTGAAGCTCGCCGCGGCATCGAAATCATGAACACCGCCGTTACTAGCAATGTTTCCAATGTTGTTGTAATGACGAATATACCTCGTCGGATACCCCCACGCCCTGATCGAACTCCCCGACCCCGAGAAACCTGATTGAGGACAGAACGTCACGTCCTCCTTGAACGCCTTCGACCCATCGTTCGCCTGCAGCTGCAACACGAAGTTGAAATGGCGAATGTAACTCCCAGCGGTGTCCTTGGATTCAAACGAGAAACAAGCGCTGTTAGCGAGTCCGGCGCGTACAGTCCAACTAGCTTGTCGCTTAAGTAATGCCGTGCTGGAGGACGATACGACTTGCGTATTTACAGTTGAACCGGTGTGTGCGAGGTAGCGATCCGTGTATCCAGCAGTCGTGGCGCGGAACGAGATCGATGAACCGACTGTATAAGCAGGTCCGCTGGTCAAACTCGTAGTCGCGTATTTCGCCGCGACGATGTTGGCCTGCACCGCGTTCTCCGTCGCATCACTCGGATACCCACTCGTCATAACACCCTCGTAAAACGTTCCTTGCGCTCCATTGCTGTTGTCACCGCCGATACCCAGGATAATCGCGCCTTCTTTGCTCATGGGGTTGTAGCCTGAGGCGCTGGGTCGCGCGCCGTTGTAGTACGTCGACAAGCCGCCGGAAACAGCGTTGCCGCCGCGGAGCGCCCACTTGTTTGGTCCGCCCTTGAGCACGGTGGTGAGGAAGCGGTCTGTGAGTGTGGGATCCGCTGGGTTGTTCTTCGGGGACATGCCGGAGAAGAGGCCGTTTTCTAGATCCGCCATTAGCCAGGGGCCGGAACCGGCGCCGGTGCCCCAAATTGTATTCGTCCCGAAGTAGATAGCTTCCATGTGGCCGTTTCCTGTGGGGGTTGTTAGAGAAATGGTTGTGAAGAAAGTGTGGGAGTCTGCGTACCGGTGTCGAGGTTGTTGGTCTCGGCGTTGCCATAATCGAAGCAGCATGCGTCGTTAAAATGCGTCCCGTCGAGGACGGCGTACATGCCCTCTGCTGCATCGCCCGTCGCTGAACCGCTGACTTTGTTGTTGCGGTATCCAGTACCCGGTGAGACGAAGACACCATATGCCTTCTTTCCATTCAGTGTGACTGGTGCGCCGATGGCGCCGGCCAGGTTGTCATAACCGTTAGCTTCGGGGCCATTGAAGCCTCCCGGAGGAGCTTGAGTGAGGTGGTTACCACGACCAGATTGATCGTAAATAATGGTAATGAGACATGTGGTGTTGGCGCAGAACTTGTCCTGTGTCGCGGCATTGGCTACACCACCGGCGGAAAGAGGTGCGACATTGGTGGTAGCGCCATCGGATCCGCGCTTGACCTGGTACAAAGAACCGCTGAAGGCATTGTAAAGCGCGCGAGTAGTGCTGTGAGCGGCGATGCAAGGCGTATTGCCCGAGGCGTAGATATCGCAAGGTCCAGCGGCTACAAAAGAACCCGTAGCGACAAGGCCAAGCGCGGCGATCTTGGATGGTGAAGGCATGACTGGCTGTTACTATTATTACCACGAGAGAAGAACCGGATGATCGTCTTGATCAACCAGAGAATTGGTACATCGCCCCCATTTAAACAAATGTCTCTGCAGCCTCGTTCTTACTGTATCAATATACATAGTTCATATCTGCGTCCGTGGACTAGATGAGAAAGGCAGTTGGGAATGCACGGAGTGCAATTTCTCCTCCAACAGCGACAAGGCCTGTACATTTACGAGCCTTAGCATGTCACGAGGCTGCACTCCAGGTTCTCCGCCGCCTGTTCTCCTCGTGTCTGGGGTGTCGATATTGCGGGGTGGACAAGGTCTAAGGTTGTAGTGCCGGAAGAAATAAGCTTTGCCGAGGAACATCTGGCGGATGACAAGACCTGGACTAGCGTTTCCAAGAGCCGTCGGAGTGCACGCCGTTACGCCGCATACACGTGAGAACACGTCTGTAACTTTCCGCGACGGGCTCAGTGAAATCTTATACGGTTCTTCGCGGTCCACAGTTGAGAGTACGTTGAGTTGGCCTCGGGATTCGCATCCGATGGCGTTCTAGATTTGATCGTCCGCTGTGTGACGGTGCCGGCAGGTATGCGTGTGACGTAGAAAGCTTGTTTTGAAACAGATAGTGAGCCAACTCATGCAGTGCGAGCTCGTTGGTGTCAATAGTACCACGGCGAAAGTTTGCAGGGCCAGATTCACCGCTTACGGTGTGCTTACGGTCGGCGCTTTCGCAGTTGGGTGGTTGGAGTTCCTTCAATAGTCTGGCCGGTGTTCGCCGGGTGAGCTCTAGGGCCGCGATCCAAGGGTACCGTGGGCAGGATAAACATGGCGCAGAACGATGGCTCTCCCAAATACGGCTGCGAAGTTGTTGAGTTGGATCGTTGAAATTCCAGTGCGCGAAGCTAAGAACTGTCATCCTGCTGACATGTTAGCCTTCCGTCATTGACGTCCAATGCGGGCCGCTCACTACACAGATGCACGAGCTGAGCGTGTGGACGTAGCGGCGCGTCGCACTGAGATTATCGATGTATTCGGCGTCCAGGCCGTCTGTATTCTGAGATGTCTATTTTTGTACCCTTGATAGAGTCGTCGAACGTGGTATCATATGCTAAAGCGATGCAGAAAAATCCACCAAGATGTAAGCGCACCCAGTATGCCAGTCGTAACTTTATGTTTCCCGCTTACGCGTACATGATGCGCGACGTGAGATTTTTGATGTCGGTTCCGAGACGTTGTCGCTATCGTGTGAGATCGCGCAAGTCGGGTCGTGGCGTCACCGGTCGTGTCCGCTGGGTCGCGGTGCCAACGGTGGTAATGGCATGTGATTCTCATGAAGGTCACCGTGTGTCTCGTACCGCGCCGGACGTTGCTTCATCCGCTCGACTTGCAGTTCCACTTCGCTGGTCAAAGTGATCGTCATGTCGGTGTCCGTATTCATGGTCCCCATTTGGCTCTTCGGGCGAATCTTGCCCCACAGGCGCGACATCCCCGTCTTGGGAGCTTCCTCCTCTTCCAAAATCGCTTCTTGGCTTCCTCGCTCCAGGTCCTGTTCATTGTCCGCCCAATGCTTCATCTCATAGCTGTTGCCTTTGTCGTTTGCGAGTTCTGGCGCATTGCGCGGTGCTGCGGATTTCCGGTTGTTGGAGGAATGCGACGCTGATGCATTGGCGGTTAGCGTCTTTGATGAGTTCGCGCTCTTCTTGAAGGATATGCCACCTGAGAAGGATTGCGATAGACTGAAGGGGATCTTCGCGAGGAGAGGTTTTAGTACTGGAGCGGAGGCGCATATCTGTGGCCAGTCAGTATGGTGTCACTGATTAGCAATCGTACGTGATAACTTACTACACCCAAGTCGATCTCTACAGCGGCCGCGATCCAAAGTGGATATGCGTACCAGGTTTGGTCGTACTCATTGTTCCAGAGACTCCGATAGATGAACCAGGTACGCACGATACCAGCAGCGGTGACGATCAAACCCATACCAAATAGCGCGGCGACGGCCAAGCGCTCACGCATGCGCATATGAAGCTAGAATCAGTCAGTAGCTATTCTGCCTTGCGTGTGGGATTGGGCCAACTCACGCCCATGACCAAAGGTATTGGTGTTATGGTAGTAAGAAAGTCCGCGACACAATTGATAATTCCGCAAATGAGAGTCGCAGTTCCCTCGTCCATGCAAGTGTCTGCCGGCGCGCCGATAGTCCAATAGTTCTTGATGGGTGTGCAGAAGAAGATGGCGACGAAGGGGAACGATATCAGGATGCCGAGTGTGTAAACAACATTGACGTGAACCGCCCACTTGAACCAACTAGGCGAATTAGCAAGGCTGTTGAGATACAGTAGTAACGCCGAAAGAACTCACGTCTTCCCTGAATCAGTAACTAATCGGTAGTAGAAGCAATGCAGAGAAAGTCTCGTGAAGCTCGCGGCCGCTGTGAAGACGACCTTGGCAGTCATGGCAATTTTGTAGGCCGGAACGAACATTTGAAAAGGGATGTCCCAAACATGTCTGTGGTGGTATGATTATTAGCTGTATGCTCTGCGAATGTAAGTCGGGTTATATACCTATCCCATCCATATCGGAGGTTTGCGAGGAGAACGACGGCAGTGAGACCGCACGTGAACAGCAGCGCAAAGAGGATGAAGATATCGTCAATACCGAACCACCTCTTGATTACTATACGGGTGTATAGACGCGCAATCACAACGAGGATGGTGAATGCGATGAGGATGCTGTTGACGATGAGGAGGGCAGGGCCGCGCGTTTCCGGATCAATGTAATTCGGGGTCGGCCAGCCCAAGAGGACATCCACCGGAGGCAGCTGCATACTGGATTATCGTGGGCCTGCCCGGGGAAGTATGCGAGACATGTGGGCGTGGAGAATTGTCGAGCTGCGGATAGACGGGCAAGGTCAAAGAAACGGGATCAAGAGCTTGCCACTAGGATAGGGTCTCGAGGGTTATGTTCAGTGAAGAGTGGGGCTGCGCACATGGCCGTTAGCTCCATCCATGTCATGAAGCGCAATGGCGCGCTGACTACCGTCACGACGCTGGTGTCGCATTGGCTTCGAAGCTCGGCTTGTACACGGACCGTACGCAAGGCACGATAATCGTGGCGCATCAGCGGGGTCTTGCATGCGGCGCACGAACTCTCCGTGAAGGGTGGAACCCAAAGTCACGACGAAAGGTTCTGCCAACCGCACGCTCCGGGCATCAATGACGAACGCCTGAACAGGATTGCTCCATCAAGATTCGCCCAGGCATTTCGAGTGCGTCCCAATGACCTCGTAAATAAGTGCGGTCTGCCCATTCGGTCGGTAGCAAAGAAGCTCCTTGGTTGGTTACTGGCTCACGGGACACCAATTTCCGCCTCGCCGGCAGTACAAACATGCCGCCACGACAACGAGTATGGCAATCCCTTGCACAAGAACACGGCCATGTCTCAGGTCACAGGGACCTCCAATGGGTGAGTCGTGCCACCTGTAGCTACGGGAGCTAGGTCTTGGCCGAGCTGGAAACTTTCGGGAGACACCAACCAGAATTGTCCGGCAATAACGGGGGGCTGTTTAAATCGTCGAAAGTTTCTAGACCCTGAAACCATGTGTTGAATGTAGCAATCGACGCGAAACGTGGTGGTGATCCAAGGGTTAGTGGTTGTGGAGGGAAGGTCTGCCTGTGCGTGCGGCCAGGTCAGATCAGGCATCCCACGCTAGCGCCGACCACACGGGGTCTAGCGTCGGATCTTTGTCACCCTGCAGCGATCCATTGCTGTCCGCCCCACCCGCATCCTCCATCGTCGAACTCAAAACTACGGGGGCATTTCGATCTAATTATGATGCTCAGGAATCACAACGACTGTGCCGCTTGAACATCGGCACCCGACAAATGCTATCATTACCTCCGAGGACGCCGACATCACGGATATCACGGACCCGTTGACAGCGGTGTGGCTGTTGCACGCTGACGTGCAGTGTTCACAGTTCAACAAACCTTCGTAGGACGTGCAGTTCTCGCGGCACTGGGTGCGGTCATATAGCGCCGACACCAGGGTACTGGAGCTTACGCGTGCCGATGTATTTTGCAGAACTCATCTGTTACCCACTCTTTGATCAATGGCTGCGGCGTGGGTATCACTAGGGTATGTACCGACTCGTTCACGTATGACGCCTACATGTTCGAACGATGAATCCTTCGCTCCATCGGTCCCCAAAGCCACACCGCTGGATCCATGTGCGATATCCTCCGCAGAGGACAATGTTCGCGCACAGGCCCCTGACTCGATATGAGGCTGATACGCCCTCCTTTGCGCTGCCGGGACAAGGCTGCCACGAGGCTGGCAGTGGCTTGCACCTAGTTCCATAGCGCGCGCAATGCACGAGCATATCGGCGTGCTCTCGAGACGAGGTTTGGCGTTGCTTGAACTTCGATGCCCGGGCATATGTCTGTTTCTGTGTCGATTCTGGCATTGAAACATGCTCTTTCGGCTCCAAATATCGACGTCGCAGTGAATACCCACAGTATATTTGCGGTAACGGGACGTATCTCGACACTTTCATCTGCAGGATCGATCCGCCCATGGAACATGATTCGGGTGCGGCTCCGTTCGACCGTCATTGGCCGAGCCCGCCCCCAGAAGGCGCGCTGCCCCAAGAGATCAAGGCGTGCAGCATCGTGCGCAGTCAGCATCTGCGCCTCCGAACCATTGCCCAACTACGAGGCTTCTACGCTCAACGCCAGAATCATGCCAACTCCCCATTTGGCCCAATGCTGTTGAGTCCGCGTCTTCCGCCACGTGTGGGCTGTCGCCATTGTTTACCTGACGCCGCATCGGGCCTTCTGCCGCACAGTTTTTGCTAGGTTCTTCCTAGTTATACAACATGAACTAGGACTCAGGCACATACTCGCCCACGACCCTCTGCCGTCCCAATACCGGGTGAAGACTACGGTTACTTGCAGGCGACCCGCCGTTGTGGATACTGGATGCAACCAAGGGGTGTTCATTCATATTCATTGTGGGTTCGGGAATCTTTGTCGAAACTGTCTCAGGGACTCAAACATGTATCACGGTCATTGCGATGGGGACGAAGGTATGTCGTGTGGGCAAGCTGCTTACATGTTGCACACAGAAGAACGGCATCGTCACAGGTCATTGTAGGCTTGTAGGTAGGTGTAGCGAGACACTATTGAGTTACTCTACTACTACATCTTAAATGCCGGCCCAATAGGCAGATGGCATGCAAGCCACATGTCGGCTTGTAGTCATGTTAGTGTATACATGACAGGATGGCACAACTCTCGTTCATACTCCACGCGACACAACCATCGAACCGTCCCAATCGCTGACCAATGCTTACAAGTCTCGTGACTTCCCCAGGTACTCGCGGTGATCTCCCGATCAATCCACCTCTCTCCGCGCCAGTGACATCATGTCATACATGGGAAAAGATGGACAGGCCTACAGCCTACATCAGGACGGAAGCCGGCAAAGTAGGCGATCAAAAGTTAACGTAGGCGCCGGGGTGTTCATCCTCCCCATGGAATGAGGTGCCAGTTACACGACAGGTTGCGCGACAGACTAGGCCCATGAAATCGTCGCATTCGCGAGCCCAACACTCAGACCCCTCTCACGAGTAGGATGGAAGTCGCGAGAAGGGTCACCGTCATCATGCTTGGTCTTCTGCTTGCACTTCTTGAACGGGTGCTTCAGGCTGTCGGGAATTGGCGGATCACCTGGTTTGCGAAGAGCATCGAGTCGGGAATGCCAATCGACATCATTGTCGCCTTTGCAATGGCCTTCGTTGTGGCAAAGGTTCTCCCAATCTTCCGAGAATATGAGGCCACTTCGCACCAGGAAGTTGAAGGTCTGGTCTTGGTAAGGATTGTATGTGTTGTCGTTCCAGCCAAACTCGCCGACCATGCAAGGGAAGTTCCGACCATGCGTGGACCAGACGCTGGAAATGGCTTCGCCGCGTGGATTACGTGCGATCGCTAACGTGTAGGCGCCCATGAGGTTGAATTGGCCGTTGCTCCAATTCATCGCCTGTCCTAGAGCCGACTGGACCGTCTGGAAGTCCGCAGTTTGTAGAGCGTCATACAGATTGTGCTCGTGAACCGCAAGGGATGAGCGGACGACATCTTTCAAGGTAGCTCCGTAAACGTCGGCGTTGTGTCCTTCGAAGAAGTTGCGATATCCAGTGGGGCCATGGATCAACGCTTTGTGGTTTTTACCAGGGTCGTTCTCCTTCGAAATGTCCAAGGCGTATATCCAGTAGGAGTGATCAGGACGTTCCGGCAAGCATATCCGGTTCTCGGTCGGTCCACGAGAGTCTACCTCACAGGCACCTGTTGGTACGTTAACGTCAACGATGTAGGGCCGTTCCCATTGCCATAATGCGTTGATCACAGCATGTTTGAAGACCCTCTCGGCCATCTTCATGATATCCTCTTGGATATTGCCATCTCTTCTGAAGAAGTCTTGACCCTGCATGAGACTGAGCAAGTCTTGTCCATGGTTGTTCTTGTCTCCTTCCATGAGCTTCTTCGACTCATGTGCAATGCTAATCATACTGTGATGGCGAAAGTCGTTCAGGGATGAGCGTATAACATCTTCGACGTTGTCAGGAAGCTTCACAGGATCGGCTCGGGCGTTGTTGATTGTGCCGATGATGGAAATGTAGGTAGACGAGGCCAAGTTGACCATCGGAGGCGCGGCGGTCTTGTCGAGACCAATGAATCCTGGGACAGCTAGTACCCCACCAGCCATCATCAATAGAGCGGAGACGGCGGACATGCCTAGCTTCTCAATTCTCTTGTGGTCGTTCTTCTCCTGTTGGATCTGCGTCGAGATGCGTGATGCAGCGCTATATCTTGCCACAAGTGAAGGCACTTGTCCATCCGCATACAATGCACCTTCCTGTAAGCCTTCGCGAAGGCTCTTTAACAAGTGGTCCACACCGGCTATCTGTTCGAAGAGGAAGTAAGCCATCTGCTTATCGTGTTGCGATAGCGAGGGATTGAGAGCTTGGCAAGAGAAGCTGCATCCTCCAACAGTGTCGCAGTAGGAGGCACTTGGCGCTACATTGGGCGCAAGCTTGTCGCGAAGATAGTGCGGGAATGAGTTGTAGCCTGGGTCGTTCAGATAGCCGTTCCAGTGCGCGGCGGCAAACACCTTGATGTTCGGTAGGTGCTGCCTCCAGGTCTCGGCTGTGGGGGTGGCAAGGCCGCAGCTGTTCGAGGAATACGAAGGCCCTGAGACATATCCGCCGGGGCCCTGCGTTGGTGGTGGTTTCCGAGGATCGATGTTGACGGGAGCGCCGGTGGCGAAGGTTACAAGGCAGAACAAGATTCTGGTGATGAGGATCGTGAACAACATCTTGATAGTTAGTGTCTATGTGAAAAGGGTTTGTGGTAGTATTAGGTCTCACTGTTGTAGTGGCGGTAGTAGTTGAAGTTGTTGTAGTTGAAGCTGTGGTTGAAGCTGTGGTTGAAACTGTAGTAGTGGTAGCTGTCGTTGTACTAGTGGTGATACTGTATCTTCAGAAGAGTTAAAGTGTGCACGATATCCGGCATTTTGTATACGAAATCCGACGGCAGTGCGGTGTTGAGATTTTCCCCTCGAAATGCGGCGAATTCCCTCAACCATGGTTGTCACGTTCTCCAAATTTACCAGCTGAGTTGCATCAGGCTCTGTACTGGCTACTTGCTTCGGGAAGTATTTCTCAACATCCGGCGATGTTCCGTGGTTAGCATGAACAAAGTGGGAGAGGCAGGAAAAGAGAGAGTGAACCAGAGTTCAGACCTCAGCGCATCGGCCACATACGTCTAGAATGACAATTAATAGCTTCGATCATAGTCTATAGCCGCTTCTAACGGGGCTGTAGTAATATATCGAAAGATGCGCGAGCCTTTCAGCGTATCGCGGGCAATGAGTATCCTATGCTGAACTCTGGGTGTCTGAGTACCGGAAGAAGAAGCTTGTTGGGATTGCTGGGTGCGCCGCATCGCAAGAGAAGCTATTGGTATCGCAGAATTGGGGTATCTCAGGTTGCGAGAAGCCAGCGTCTGAGTATCTATCCAGAGTGATCTGATACCGAAACGCGAGTTGCGCTTGGTGGTGCGCAATCGCGAAGTTCCGTCGTGCGTCATCGCCGTGTTTGGCTTAGTACGTCTTAGTCATCTTGGATCCCCCAGCTGCCGATGGCGCATGTGGCCTCCAGGGCTCCTTCAACGCGACACAAGCATCACCACTTTGCACGACAGCCTCATCAACAATGGATATAGTCTATGATTCGAAGTCTTTCTATACGCGATATTGCATTCTCTTCTCCTTCTCCACACCGAGCGCTCGGAGATGGACGTGACAGGCGTCCTATTGCGCATGCGAGCAGCGCCCCTTACTGACAGCGATGTTCCACCACGATACTACTACTACAGAAATTTACAGGCCTGATAACATAGTTGGCTCCATCGATCTCGAATGTAGCAGTCTCTGTATCGATGATCGTAAGGAGCGAATTGCTTATACCCTCGGCTACGCCAGTCACGTTGGCCGCACGATACGAGCAACCCGGAGGAATGGACATCGTACCAATGAAGCCATCTTTGGAACCCTCCCATTTCGTAAGGCGCATCCGGTCACAAACCCCAGTAATTGGAGAGATCGAACAGCCTTCCTCGAGCTCCATACTCAGACCCTCGGACGTATGTATTATCGCGTGATCCCCACGGAAGGCGATGGATGTTACGGAGTAGATTGGCAATGAACCACCGCGCTCCAGGAAGACCTTCATCTGCACAGCGGGAGCCGCCTCGGTAGTACAACGCACTGGTGCGAATGTCCTAGCTTCTTGAAGGAACGTAGTGGCTGCCTCGTCGCCCCACCTTGAGATGCGTATCTCCGGCTCCAGCACATCGTACATGCGCACATGTCGTCGAACATAACTCGCAATATCGCTGGTTCGTAGGCTACGGAGCATGCTCACATCCCACGCCGTTGTACACATGTTGAGTTCGGGCAGTAGCATGCGCATATCCTGGATCGCCTTCGTTGTCTTGATCTCGGCATTCATTCGAGCCAGCCGCTCCCGTTCAGCGTCGAGTAGAATTTCAACTGTTCGGCAAATTTCTGGCTCTACGAAGCACTCGTCGAACACTTGTTCAAGGAATGCATGCGTTTTGCTTGCCTTGCTCTTATCTGCTAAGAGCAAGAGTTCGTATGCTAATGACAGCACAGTAACCAGCAGCAACACGTACTCTGCATCCCCCTGACACACTCCGAGGTCCTCTTCGATCTCGAATGTCGCGATTATCGGCCTAAGAACGCGCCGATCCCAGTCTGTTCCGGGACCGAAACCGTCAGTCGACACGATCGTGGTGATTTCCTGTTGGACACGTTCGACTATCCTCTCGCCGAGGCTTCCGAGAACCGAGGGACTGATATCTGGTTTTTGCGGATAAGACTTTTCGATCAAGGTGCTGTGTATACCCCGAAGGATGGCCAAATGGCTGAAGGGTGTGTTCTCGTGAAGGACCGCGGCGATGGACGTGGTTGTGGATGAGGTTGATTGCGTCGGCAGGCTCGATACACTCGATACACTCGATACGTTCGATAAGCTTCGTACCTTCAACCAGCTTGCTACTCGCGAACGGCTATCGCCCATAATGCTAGAGGTCGACGTCGATCGCGTCGACCAGCTCGGTACGTTCGATAAGCTTCGTACTCCTAGCCAGCTTGCTAATGTTGACCGGCTGTCACCCATGATGCTTGAGATGCGGTCGAAGCGGTCTTCTGTACAACTTTACAAGCTGTCTTGTAGCCCGCGGCTAGCTTGGTCATGTCTTCGCGAAGAAAGTCACGTTACATTCGTGAGACATCTGTCTCAAGTCTTGCTCAGACAATGTACACGGAGGTTTCAGCGCACGATTACTTTAAACATCACAGCACGAAGTTGGCCAGTCGACATGAACTAATACATGCGTGCACAAGATTGATTCGCTAACTTTGCGAGCGCAACGTCAGCCACCGAAATTCTCAACAACCCCAAACAGATCGCAGAAGGCTCCGACCTTACCCAGAACTCATTCCGCATCATGCTGGATACATGATCCCAGAAGTTATCCTATATCACGCATTCTGCCCCCTCTTCTGCTTCGTCTGCCAACGCGAAGAATCCGAGCCCTCGATAGGCCTCGACGATACTCATCGTCTCTTCCTCTTCCCAGTTTCGAAACCGGCCAAGTACTCTCAACACATCAGAGTCGACCCATCCTCTCTCCCTGTTGGATTTCACAATTGCCCTCAAGATCGTACGCACTGCAACGTATTCTCCTGGTCCGCCAGGATACAACAATGTTTCTTCCTCGATCGACCTTTCCCTTTGGCTCGTATCGGAAGATTGCGCGGCCCTACGTAGTTCGTCTTCGTAGAAAGGAAATGCTTGCTCGAAAACGTCGGCCCATGGAAGACCTGTTGACAATCTTCCAGCCGCATCTTCTCGTGAACTGCGAAATGCCACGAACACCTCCTCGACGACTTTGTAAAGCATGTCCGTCAAGCCATGACTCTTCAAAAAATGTTCCATGAGAAATATTGCCTCCCATTTCTCCTCTGCCCAGTTGTCTGAGAGAGCAGGATCAAGACACTGTAGAGCGAAATCTCTTTTCGGTCTAGGGCGTTTGCAAAAGGCCATGCGACAGTTGGGGCATGTAGCTTCGTCACTGGGACCGTCCCTCAGCCAATGGTCGAGACAGTCGCGGTGGAAATTGTGGCCGCAGGGGGTCGCGACGACGTCTGGTGCCACGTCGCTCAGAGCCTCGCGATATGAGATGGTGCAGATGGGACACCCATCATCGATATTGTTGGGTGTGTAGGCAGTGAGACTGGTAGTATAAAATTTGTAGAGAGTTGGGGTGGCCATGGTGGATACCGGTGAAGTTTGGAGTGAGGCTTGGATGGCGGCGTGAAGGGCGGCGTGAAGGGCGGCGTGAAGGGCGGCGTGAAGGGCGGCGTGAAGGGCGGCGTGAAGGGCGGCGTGAAGGGCGAATTGGATTTCGGCTTGAGCAGGAGATGTTGTCGATGTCAAGAGAAGTGTGTGCAGAAGGCTCGTTTTATACGGAATTCCGCAGAGGCTCTGTGGGATCTGAGCGAGAATATATGGTGCGTATCCATGGTTCGCGACCAAACACTAGGCCAACCAGCGGCCTGAGAAACGGATGCCTCGCCAATAACATCTTGCTTACTGGCGGCCAAGACAATGAATAGGGATACGCCTATTATCCATGGCTGAAGCATTATCAACCCCACACACCAAGACTACGTCTTGCGGTGAAGGCGAGCGTCACCCAATCGAGCAACCCTGGTTTCTCCGCAAGCGGACCCTGACCCAGTCCACCAACTTGCTTCCTCTTCACTACCTACAGCCACACTCAATACCAAAAGACTCACATCCACCAACCCGCACCATGGCTTTACCCACCCGCACCGAGTTCTATCGCGACCATTTGGCGCCTTGTCGCATTCTCCCAGGCGCCCCCAAGTTCGCAGACATCGGTATCTGCGTCGTTTGCCAAGAGGACTTCAACGATGCGTCATATGACATGGTCGCCGTCAAAAGCTGTTCGCACGTCTTCCATCGCAAGTGCATCATCCAGTGGACGGAGACCTGGGGCTCACCCCGCGACAAATGCCCTTCGTGTCGGGAGTCGATGTACCAGTACACGCCAATGACGGCCCATGAGATCCAGGCCATGCAAGAAGCGCAAGCGATCCAAGACGCTGAGAGCCGGCTATCAGAATTGGGCCCGTACGCTGCAGCGAGAGAAGCTGAGCGCCTCTGGTTCGCGTCCATGGGAGTTTCGGTCGAGGGTCTCGATGAATTTGATGAAGAACCGACACACTTTTCTGATGAAGACGGCGAGGAGATTGTGGGGTCATTGAACTTCAATCCGAATTTGTCGCAGCAAGTCCCGTCTTTCGCGGATTTTGGGAGCGCATCGCCAGCATACTCTCCAACGTTTCCAATGTACTCCGACGCATCACTAGGAGAATCGCCCACATCACCAGGATACTCTCCCCCCACTCGGCGATTCCCTCCCACATGGCCAATTTACGCTCAGTCAACGCCATTGCATTCCCCTACATTCCCGTCATACTCCGACGCAACGCTAGGAGAATCTCCGACATCGCCAGCATACCCTCCGTCAACGCCGGCCGTACAAGACGAAGGAAGTCACACAAGCCCGGAGCAGTCGGCGCAGCTGGAGAGGATGCGTCGCGTCATATCCAGCGAATTCACCATAGCGAGAGAGATCTCCAACGTCGCTGCCGTCCGCACAGTCGATTCGGCGTTGCCGAACTCATACCTTGCGACAAGTTTCCACGCCGACAGCCAGTACCGGAGTTACACGGCAGTGCATGGCGCAATTGGATACGTCATGGTAGGCAGGACGGCGTTGTTTTACTTTTGATTGGAGAGCGCAATTGGGAAGAAATGGTTTGGTAGCAGACGTCACCTCGATCTGAAGGGCCTCACCTAATACGTCGCTCGGGCAGCTAGAGACTACTATATCAACCCATCTCACTATTTCCACATGTATTCCTCTTTCGTTCCCGTTGATTTTACGCTGTGATGCGGTGGCCTTGCATTGAAGGCCTCCTTTCACTCATACTGTAACCCAGTCACTGCACAGCTATTGCGTCATCCAATGCTATTGTTCCTGGACAACTCGGCCCGCCGCATTCACTATCGCACTTCGATACAATAGACTTGTTCGCCACAATAGCAGTCTTTTCCACTCAATAAAGCTTGAGCCTGGTTTGAACCTATACGTCTGCTTCTCATCACCGCCGTCTCCTCAACTCTTATCCCTCCAGTCCAGGCTACGACATCTTGATATCTACACGCACCATATTTGCACTCCATTATCCAATAGTCACTCAACGTTGCTACACCGCAGCTTCCGATGATGTCGACAACCACCCCTATCGTACCTACCGCCTCCGTTGGTGTGGATACTCCGCGTTCGCGCCCAACTTCGCTGGACGAAGTAGCGCTAATGACGCCCCACCACCGTTCTTCCATCGCCTCTGAGAGCACCGATGACGACGATCTTGATGATTTATTCGAGGACGAGACTACCTGGGGCCTCAGCTTACCGCCTATCGTGAGTCAATCTACGCTCGCTTCCATCAACACTTCTGACACAGTTTCGCAGCCTAAATCCTCACCTATTTCCTCTCCAGACGACACCCATGTCTCTACTACCCAGAAGCGCAAACGTAATTCTGCTACCACCGACGACTCCGCTTCCGACGACTCCGACGACTCCACGCCATCCAGGAAGGCCAAAACCGCCGATGAAGAGACGGAGAAGAAGGACGAGGGCAAAGAAACCCAAGCCACTCGACGATACCGCACCGCCGCCACCGCCGCGTCACTGAAGCCATCTACCAACAACGCGAACAAATTCCTCGATAGCATGAGGAAGCAGCGCTCTATCCCTACACCACGCTACGTCCCAACCGGCGCCGAGCGCCGCACCGAAGTCAACCAGCTCGCAGCCAAGCACGTCCGCCACGTCGCCCCGGCCATGCTCGCCAACAAAAACAGCAATCGCGACGTCGGCGGCGCGATGACCAAGTTTGACTGGGCCGCCACCAAGCGCGAGATCCCCGCCTCCCAGATCAAGACGCCTCCATCCACATCCATGCTTCAGAAATGGGTCGACTCAGACGACGAACACATAACCTGGTTCGTCATTCCCGCTTCACACAAATACATCAACACGGGAAGCATGATGGTGCCCATTGCCGATATCGTCGACAAATCGATCAAGTATCCAGAGTGGACGTTTGTAGAAAAGATCATGGGGCCGCATTGGAAGACGGGGGTGGAGGTTGTTAAGGCGGTCAAGGTCAAGTATGAGAAGCTGACGGATGAGCAGAGTCTTGAGAGGATGGAGGTTATGGTTAAGCAGAAGGAGGATGAGGCTAGACAGGCGAGGAAGGATGAGGCTGCTAGGAGGAGGAGGGAGAAGAGGGAGATGCGGGCTAGGGCGAGGGATGAGGAGGATGTGTAGGTTGTTGAGGGGTTGGGGTTTGGTGGTGACAGGTGTCGTTCGCGTGGCTTTGCGAGTGGGGATATGTAGGTTTGCTGATTACAATGAGACCGCATCACTTGTGTCTGCACATGCCTCCATCTATGTATACTGTAATATTCTCTACACCGCTTCTATCTTTACACTCCTAGATGCATGTATACCTTAACACCTTCTATGGACCATCCAAAAATGCTTTCCGATGTTGCTGTTGCCTGCTCGCGTATTATCCATAGTTGGAGTATGAAGTTCGCTAAACCAAGGTTTTATCGCATCCTCAACCACAGTTCTGACTTTGGAGTCGCACTACGTCATGAGTGAATTCATGTGCACATTCACTCTTCCCCCAATACCTATTGAGCCGGAACAATGCTTCTTCAGGGTCCCCACTATCCTTCACCTCGCCCCCGACAACTCGCGACAAGCACTGAGAAACCACCCGCTCGACATCTACGACCCAGCCACCGATCGCAAAGCGCAACTCCACGAGGAACCCTGGCGTACACGATGCCTCCACCGATCGCGAGAACGCCGACGAGTAGCGCGATGTCGTCGCCTCACATCGCGTTCTCGACGAGCACACCAACTGGACTGACCCCATATACGCCGAGCTCTGCCCAAGCACCCATGGCTCACATGCACCAAGCACAGAAGCGCCCAAGGTCAGAAGATGAAGAGCAAGAAGCGCAAGCAAAGCGCGCCCGCAACGACTCCATCACAACCTCGCAAGAGCAGCGCTACAATGACAACAAGCCCGCAATCGAAGCCTGGTGCAAAGCGCAGCAGACGCACCCCAAAGCACGCTGGTACGAGAAACTGCACGCCTGGGAAACAAATGGCTGTCGCGACGTAAGACGCAAGTCATCCGCAACAGCCTCGCCGCCCACTCCCTTGACCATAACACAGACACCCGGAATGGACTCACCTGCAGAGATTCTGAACATTCGACGGCAATGGGGCGACACCAAACCAGACCGTCGCACGCATCCCCTCGACAAAGCCGAAGTCCCCGAATGGCCTAGCGAGGACTCACTCGCGGGTTGTACGAAGAGGCCGGATGGGTTGTACAAGTGCCTACACCCCGAAGGTAGCCACCACAAGTGTTGCCGCGAGGGTCTTACAGAGAAGAACAAGAAGGGTGCTATCGCTAAGCAGATACGAGCGTGGAAGACGAAGGTTGAGGAGATGGTCTTGAAAGGGGATTTGCATGTTGCGCATAAGATGTGGGGGGATTGGAATAAGAAGAGTAAAGGGGAGTATGAGGGGGAGGTGGAGAGATGGGATGGGGTGTTGGCACTATTGGGGGGTGTACAAGGAAGGAGTAAAGGGGCGCAAGTACTTGCGACCCCATCTCCTCGTTCTACAGCGGCGCCTGCTCTGAGAACTCCGGTCGAGGCTGCCCGTCAGGCTAGTCCGCAGGGATATGCGCCACAGGCATTCGTTCCATCCGCGTCACCGACTCAGCAGATGTCCCCGTTGCAACAGGCTACCCACACACATACAGCATCGCGGCAGTTCCAACATCAGTCCCCACAGCAGCGGCCAGTTCAACATCCAGCCAACACAGGCAGCACAGCGAGTTCACCAGCTCATCCTGGGTCTTACCAGCAACCTCAAGCGCAACCTACCTACCACAATTCGCCGACCCGAGCTTTCGCCACCTCGGCCACATCCAGGAGTCCGGCTTTATCAGCGAAGCATGGATATGGCAGCCCTACCTTTGCTTACACCGGACCGTATTCGAATGGATCGCCTCCACAGCGGGCTGCAGCCGGCACCTTCCCTCAACCCAGGTCGCAGCAAGATGCAGTGATTGCGTCTGGAGCAGCACCTGTGGTGGCTCAACACGTGCCGCAGTATGCGCCAACACCGGACAAGACACTGTCGCCAGTCGCCGCTGCACGATCGGACTATCTTGGCAACATCCAGGCCACGCCTCAGTCCTTCTCTCGAGAGCGAGAGCAGCGTCCACAGCAACAGCAAGCTTCGAAGCCGACTCGAAATGCGAACCAACAGCAAGCTGATGTCCAGCTGCCACCATCAGGCGCAGCGACAAACCATGCGGCCAAAACATGTCCAGCACCCACCCAAATGACGACAAGCCCAAGCCCAAGCACAGCGGCAAAGCGCACTTCCGCTTCCATCAATACACCAAAAATGTCCTCCACTCACACACTCTCGCCGGACAAGTCTTCCACGCTTGCAGCTTCGTCGCCTACCAGGCCAAAGCATGCTGTAAACTACCAACCGGAAGCGATTCGCATGCTGCAACAGCAGATCAAGGACCATGAGCCTATTGTGCTTGGTGGGCTGAAGATCACTAGAGATGATGTGACCACAAGTATGAATGGCTGCATTCGTAAACTTACGACGGCATTGCAGTCGCAAGCCGAAGAAGTTGCGCAAAAAGAGGTACAGGAAGCTGCGCGGAAGGAGGCAGAAGAAGTTGCGCGGAAGGAAGCTGAGGAGACTGCGCGTGCTAACTTTAAGGACGCTTCTCAAGACCAAGCTGAAACTACCGACGAGATTGCTGCTCTCGCGGTCTCAAACGACAACGAAGGCCACGAACTAGACTACCTCTTTTCCGACACTCCTATTCCCGCCTCTCACAGCCAGCCCATCGATTTCGGCAACGCAAACGACTACCTCTTAGACGACAGCCCCGAAAGTAACGAATGGCGCCCAGAATTCATGCCCGAATTGCCACCAGATTTTGGCAAAATGGATCTCGCTGCAATGACACGTCGCGCCTTTGAAGAAGAGCCCACGGGAAGACCAAATGAGGAGATTGGGGAGATGGAGCAGGAAGAAGACACACTAGCCGACCTGAGCTACCCAGAAGCGTGGTTCATAGAAGACGTCGAGGACTTCGTGACCAGTGGTCCGCTTCCTGAGTGGATGCAACGGCCTACGACGGATTTCACTCTAGAGCACATGTCGCGCTGGGATGCGGACATGGTGACGCCGTCGGATCCGCAGGACTGGTTGCAGGCAACCAAGGCCTGGCAGAAAGAGAAGAAAGCGGGTGCGCGTTGAGTGCGGATGTCTCGAGGTGATGACGTTGCTGTCAGGCCTGACTCGTCGCATGTGTCTCGCTTGGTGACTGCGAGCGCACATTATTATAATAGACGAAAATATTGCGCAAATGCCATAGTCGCGTTCATGCTCCAATCTGGGTTCTTGTTCCAGCACGTGATGTTTGAGCTGGTCGTTCCCAAGGTTCGCAGCGCACATACGTCAGCGCACAGAACGACGTTATTGAGTAGACGATAGCAAACTTTCTGAAACGTCCTGAGGTTGCGCAGATTGATCCAGCGGTCGATATTTTGATGTTCGCAGCCAGTAGAAAGCCCGCAGCCGGAGTCGCGCTCACTTCGAAGTCGATTCAGAGAGGTGTCATTGGTCCACAGGCCCTTTCACCTCGCCCAGCCTCATCTTGTCCCACGTACCGACTGCTATTGTGCCCTATAGAAACCAGCCGTCAGCGAAAATTTGCATGCTCACCTTCACTTTTGCAGTCCTTGCTATTGTAATGCCGGTAGAATAGACGTCGTCCCAGCTAAGAAGTCCTTACTATATAAGAAGTCCTTTCGTCTCCAACTCTTCTGTTCTCCAGCTCCCTCTATCCATCTCACACCATCAATTACCTTTCAAGCCTACCATACCACTACTTTACTATATTCAAGACTAGAATTCAAAACAAGTCATACCATACTACCACTTCACTACCACTTCACCACCACCACAACCGCGACCAAGCCAAATCGCGATCATGTACGCAACGCTTCCCATCCGCATGTACGGAGCCGGAGCCAAGGAAGCCGCCGACGCCCGCCTCCTCGATGAGGTCAGGAGCCGTCGTGCCGCCGCCGACGCCACCAAGACCAACGTCGTCGCCGCCGCCGCCAAGACCGCCCACCTCGAGTCCGCCGACGGCATCCAAGAGCAGCTCGTCGAGGTCCGCCGCCGCCGCCAATTTCTGCTTGAGGAACTGAGCAAGAACAAGGCGGCTGAAGAGACTTTGCTGCGCAAAGCAGATCGGGCTTCGGCCATGAAGAAGACTGTGGTGGGGTTGGCGGAGAAGAAGGAGGAGAGGGAGAGGAAGAGACGGGCGGCTTTCGAGCAGAAGAGGAGGGAGGGGGAGATGGGGAAGGGGCCGGTGGGGGTGGTGAAGAGGTCGCCGGGGAAGGGGCAGGCGGCCTGGAAGGGCAAGTTCAAGGACTTGTAGGTGGTCGGCGGTTTGGGGGGGTTGGTTGGTAGTGTATGTAGTGGTTGATGTCGTCGCCTGGCTTGAAATCTGCCTGAATGAATGATGTTTCCCGACTCTGATGTATGCCTCAACCGTGATTTGTATCCTCACATCTCCGGGCGCACGGTGAGATGTCGTCGTGAAGTCACTTTATCTCAGCGCAGATACTCACCCCACTATAACTGAATACCTCCTGGCTATATAATGTCGCGACGTGCGTACCCTAAGAATGTGATGTCTGCCTCAAAATGTGGTGGCAGAAGTCAAGTTCCGTACCCCACAAAAGCCAGCTATGCGGCAGCGCACGGACGGACGGTGACGTACTGCGATATCGTGACCGACACGCACCTATCACACCTGCGTGGCGACGACATACACCTATCTCCTCGCATTCAACCACTTCCCTTCCCTTTGTCAGCGGCAAACCTGTACATCAACCTCCTCCTCACCCTCTGCCGTCGCACCCGTGACATTCCCGAGCCGCCTCACCCTTGCAGCGCATCATCCGATATCGCAACATCGTCATCATCGCAAAGCAACATCAAAGCAACATCAAACACCTAAAAGAGCAGGTACTGAGCGCGTCCAAGATACGCGAGTTAGTGCTTTGATCTTGCATAGCGCTCGTATTCGCTGCTTGATCACGCCAATCTACCCCGGACTTGTTGCGGCTAGGCGAAGGTGGGAAGGTGTCACCACGGAACGTTGCCGAGACGGTAGCATCGGGTGGAAGAGCGCCCTGCAGGACCGACGACTGAGGCGTTATATTAAGTCTTGAGGCGTGGATTTACTACTCCTCTTTTCGGCGCGGTTTGCATAAGAGAGGTAAGAGGGACGGACGTGGTTGCTACTTAAGCTTTTCGCCACCACAGCTGAGGTACTTCAACGGTCGATCATCAGAGGCGGCATACAACTTCAAGGAGTTTAACACCATCAATCGATACCATGGAGCTACGGATTCGCGAGACAGAAAGCCCGGTACCACAAACGCCCATTCCGCCGCTGCTGAACCTCCCTTCGGAACTACTCCATCATGTGCTCAGCTACCTCTCATTATCAGACCTCCTCACCGTGGGCATGGTCAGCAAAGTCCTGCGCACCCACACATTCCAAGACACGCTATGGCAGGCCTTCGTAGAAGCGGAGGTGCCCAACGTCACGAAACCAGCGCGCCTCACATGGCGAGAACTATACCAAGAACACCACCCATACTGGTTCATCGCGCGGCGCAAGATCTGGTTCGCCGACACAGCGCACACAGGCAAACTGCTCATCGCGCGCTACGACCACCGACTCAACGCAATCGAAGCCTACGCCCTCGTAGCCGAACGACGATCGCCCGTAGCTCTATCCTGGGACCAACACCCCGAAGCCATAATCCATACCTTCAGCCCCAACGTGCGCCTCGACCTCAACGCGCCCATCGTGCGCCTAAACCGCGACGCCTACGAAGAAGCCATCGGGAATATTGGTTACCGCCTCCAGAAAGAAGTCCGCATGTCCCTCTACCGCGACCGCCAACAACAAGCCGCATCCCTCTTCTCCCAACTCATGCTCACCCGCCCCTGGCCACCAGCCATAACAACAGACGCCACGCCCGTCTGGCCGCCCCTCACCCTCCCCAGCGCAGACCGCACGCGCAACGATCACTCCCCCTCTGGCTACCGCCAACCAGGCCAGAAGCCCGCGACGCTCTCCCAGCTCTCTGAGTCCACGTTCCGGATCCGGCGCTGGATGGAGTTCTCCACGCGCGTCCTGGGTATGGGCATGCGTATCGGCGAGGACGTGACGACGTGGGCAACCCTACCCGAATCGAGCTACACGCCCACGCCCCAGAAACCATGGCAGGGGATATGGTGCGGCGACTACGCTGGCCACGGCTGCGAGTTCCTGGCGATCATGCAGCCGGATGAGCGGGATGCGAAGCCACTGCCGGAACGTGCCCAATGGGCTATGCGGGCGAGAGAGCGGGAGGAGAGTGTTAGTAGTGAGGGGAGTTGGACGACGGCGCCTACAGACGCCGCATCTTCTTCTGCTTCCGAGGAGGAATCTGTTGATGGTGGTGTCGAAATTGGTGTTGGAATGGAGAACGCAGATGACCTTGAGGATAGCGTCGCCACTTTACAGTCAGCTTACCACAATTACGTTTCCACCTCGGGGGAAACATCAAACGACAGTAAGCATAGGGCCGAAGAGGACGACTCGGTGTACCGCGGCCGCATCGAAGCCGTCAAGCTCACCGGCGACCCAAACATCCCCCGCGGCGAATACACCTTCATAGCACCGGATATTGGTCCGAATGGCTTGATCCGCGTTGCGAAGGAGGAGATTTTCAAGGGCGCGAGGATTGTGAGGAGTGTGGGGCATATTGCTGCGACGGGGTTTAGAGATGGTATGTTATCCTTTCTTTTTCTGTCTCGAAGTGCTGTGGAGAGGAGGATGGGAGGGGGTGGGTGGGGGGTTTGACATGTGGAGATGTGAGAGGATGAGGGTAAATGGATGCTAACGTTGAACAGATAACTACATGACAAGCCAGCTTATACTCATCAGCCATGATCGGCTAGCGCAGTATTGGGAGACGTTTGGGCATGTGAGCTTTTATCAGAGGGTGGATGTTGATGCTTTTACGAGGGTGGGAGGGTGATTGGGGGTATTTGGCGTTAAGGCGCGCGTGATGAGATTGGTAGGGTAATTGAGTTTATCAGCTATTTCTCATATTCCAGGGACAAAAGGTTTTGAGACGCTGCGGTCAAGTATGTACCAAGGCAGTACTCGGTACCCTGAACCAAGTGTGCTCTCGCCGCGCCCAGAGTGACACGCATGGCAGATCGCGCTTTACTCTTTGAGAACTAGCGTCATAATCCCTGCTTCTGTCGGAACGTCATCGCCCATCACCAAATTTTGGGGCAAGCCCAACAGCGCGTGTGATCAACACTGACGAACATTACGAACACCCCGCACAGCACTTGAGCTGATACTCACTCGCATAGTAAACCCATTCTTTACTTAGGTTCTTCCACCGACCTAACGTTCACCCACTTCGAAGAGCGTCCCAAAGCAAACATGGCGACGCACGAGCAGTACATACTGCACGTCACCGCGGGCGCAACCTACGACACGTCAAAACACGAAGATGTCCTGGTCAACAGCGAAAAGCCAGTCGACATATCATCCGACCTGATCGACGCGCGCGTACATATGCGCATCAAAGACTACCGCGGTATGCCTCCCACCTAGACCCCTCGTCATCCTACCCCTCCAATGCGCATAGTCACTAACAAAGCCCAGGCCTGCCAGAAGGCTCGCCAAAGACCTCACCTTACTTCTCCACACCCCAACACCCCTACGATCGCTACTCGATATCCTTCTCCTTCACACCCAAACAAGACATAGCCGGCGACAAGCTCGTCTTCGGAAACGACTTCGATCACCCTATCCGCGACCGATTACCGCCGCTGTTCGACAAGGCGTTTGGCGTAGTCAAGTGGTGGATTGATCCGGGGCTAGACGGCGATGTATACGCAGATGAGCCGTATCTATACGGCGCACTTCTTTCCTCCATAAACGTCCTGCGCATCGGCGGCAAGAAGGACGCGGACAAGCCGGCCAAGGGCGACTTGGAAGGCGAGGCACAAACAGAAGGAGACGTGGAAGTTCCTGGCTCAGACGGCGAGGCCGTTGTATACGAAGAAGGCGCAGATGGCGACGGCGTAGAAGTCAGGAAGAGCAAACAAGTACCCGACAGAGCCAGCGCGCGACAAAAGTTCTTCCTCACGGAGCAGAACAGGAAGGACTTTGTGTTCGAGGCTGGGAGGGAATACAAGTGCGATTTCTTCAACCCGTATCTCGACTTCAATGAGTTTGCGCTGAAGATCGGGTATGGATTGCCTGTAATAAGTATGATTGGGCATTGGGACGGACAGCCGTTGCGGTAAGTTCACATTCCTTCAACCTCCTGTATCCCCCATCGGCATCATCACCATCACCACCACCACCACTACTACCACCACTACTTACAAATTTCTTTGGTTCGAGGATACGGAGCTGACTTGATGCATTCACTAATCAGACCGCACACCCTTAGATATGTGCTCAAGAACCGGGAAACCAACCAGGAGCTCTTTGTTGTGGTCATAGAACTACTGCCGACTGAACAAGCGAAGAGAGACGGCGCGGAAGATCCGAAGGAGAAGTTTGAGGAGGTTCATGGCGGTGGGAAGAAGGAGGATAAGAATGATGACCTTGATTAGGGGATCGGGTCTTGGTATCCGCAGTTTGTTTGGTGATGGTGATGGGGATGGGGGATTGAATTGACTTGGGGAGGGCATCAGCACGGCGTTTGGGGGGGTAAGGGTAATGTGGGATGGAATGGAGTGGAATGGGCTGGGGCTATTGCTAGGGATGACATAGAATCGCGCTCGATATGAGCAGCAAATGCAGCAGTCAATGTAACTTTGACAACAATTTCCATGCATGGCAATCTCCGTTCTCCCCCGCGGGGACACAACGTGGGCACCGCCGGTAAAGAAAGCTCGGACCTCCGAACTTCGGCGGCAGCTGCAGCAACACCAAAAATTCCATCGCGAAGCTGCCGTCTCTGCATCACATCTCCAACATGGCCGCACGCACTTTGAGGATAGGTAAGACGCCCAATTGCATTTATGCATACCGAATGCAACCCAAGCTACGATCATCGACTAACACCACCCAGGCCTCATCCCCGGTGACGGCATCGGCCGCGAAGTCATCCCCGCAGGTCGCCGCATCCTCGAAGCGCTGCCCTCTTCCTTCGGCCTAAAATTCTCCTTCTCGCACCACGAAGCCGGCTGGGAAACATTCCAAAAGACCGGCGCCGCCCTCCCCGACGACACCGTCTTGGCCCTGAAATCCGACTGCGATGGCGCCCTCTTCGGTGCCGTCAGCTCGCCGACTGTGCAAACCAAGGGCTATTCGAGTCCTATTGTTGCGTTGAGGAAGAAGATGAAGCTTTATGCTAATGTACGGCCTGTCAAGAGCGTTAGGGGAGCGGCAAGGGATGTGGATCTAGTGATTGTGCGCGAGAATACTGAGGATCTTTACGTCAAAGAGGAGAAGACGTATGCTGCGCCTGATGGAAGCAAAATCGCCGAAGCAATCAAGCGCATTTCCGAAACCGCCTCGTTCAACATCTCCGAAATGGCCGGCGACATCGCCCTCCGCCGGCAACGCGTCCGCGACGCTGGTGCGCAGTCTATCCACTCCAGCCCGCTCGTCACAATTACGCACAAGTCGAACGTTCTATCGCAAACCGACGGCCTCTTCCGCGAGACCGCCCGCCGGGCGCTTCAGAACAGGAAATACCAGGGTGTCAATGTGGAGGAGCAGATTGTCGATTCAATGGTCTACAAACTCTTCCGCCAACCCCAAGACTACGACGTCATCGTCGCACCCAACCTCTACGGCGACATCCTCTCCGACGGCGCCGCCGCCTTGGTCGGCTCCCTCGGTCTCGTTCCCTCCGCCAACGTCGGCAAAGACTTTGTTATCGGTGAGCCGTGCCACGGTTCTGCGCCTGATATCGAGGGCCAGGGTATTGCGAATCCCATTGCGACGATTAGGAGCACGGCGTTGATGCTGGAGTTTATTGGTGAGGAGGAGGCCGCGGCAAGCATTTACAAGGCGGTGGATGCGAATCTGGAGGAGGGCAGGTTGTTGAGTCCTGATATGGGGGGGAAGGCGAAGACAGATGAGATTATTGAGGATATCTGCAAGCGTTTGTAGATGCACGGTACGAGAGCAAGGGTTTGAAATGATATGATGGACGGACATGCCTGGGGTCGGAGTAACGCTGTAGTGCTCTTGGATGAGCCCACACATCATCAGGGTTGACCCAAGAGCGCTACAGCGTTACTCCGATCTTGTAGTACCCCCCAGTAAGCTTGATGTCCTTGGTCGCAATCATATCCTTCAATACATTTCATCCGATCATCTAAGCCGGTTATCTGCCCTGGGATAATAACCTCTTCAACGAACTTTTTGCATTTTGCTTACATTACAGCTCGTAATCGTTGGAATAAAACTTCTAGTAACAGACTGACGCGAAACGAGTTCCGGAAGAGAAGCGCAAAGGGCAACAGCTCCGCATGCGTCAATAGACAGGTGATGAAGCAGGATGCTTAGTAGACAGCGCGAGATGCAGCAAAGTTAAATCAGCGGGTTATTATGGCCAGCTCAGTTGCGCATAGGTCCTGAAGTTGTCAGTGATGTGTTTGGGCAAACAGGTTTGCTTTTGCGCGCAGTTGTGATGTTGTCTGCGCCACAGCACTGCCCCCACCTACTCGATGCAGCCGGCCGCCATGCGCCACAAAGCTGCTGCCTGAACAGCCTCGGGACTTCAAAAGCACAGCTCTATCCTTTTGCAACCTCTCCACGTCGATCCTCGACATGCAAAGTCCGTCTTATCAATATCAACCGCTACAACACAACAACTCCATTCGCATCCTTGTCCTTCACCCAAGTCCAAACGAGTCAGACCCGATCGAATGTACCATATGTCATGAGGACCTCGCCAACGGATTCCTTGAATACGAAGCAGTGTCGTATACCTGGGGGAGTAGTGACCCGACCCATACGGTTCACTGCAATGATACCAAACAGGAGCTATCTATTGGAAGAAACTGTCATGCTGCGCTCCGTCGCTTGCGACTTCCGGAACACTGTCGGTACCTCTGGATTGATGCCGTATGTATCAATCAGGCCGATCTTTCGGAGCGAGGACATCAGGTTCGCATGATGAAGGATATCTACGATTTCGCATCAGGTGTCATGGTCATGCTCAACGATAACGTTCCGGACTGTGGCCTTTTACTGGACGAATTGGCAGAAGCGACAAGAGTACTGGACGAACTAGCAGAAGCGGGCATCGAACTGGACCACCGCGCAGATCCTCCTGTACGCAATCGCCCTAGTGCAGCCATTGTGCGGGAGTTGGAAACGTTTTTCGATGACCCTTGGTTCAAAAGAACCTGGGTTCTTCAGGAAGTTTACGACAAAAGCCTAGTAACAATAGTGTACGGCTCCGCCACTATACCCATTGATGCCATAAAGATGCTGTACTTTGGCTATTCTGGTACTAGAGTGACACGTACTTCTTGGCCCCTTCCCTTGAGACTCATGACGGAGGATTTGGACGAGTACACTACATCGCAATTCTGTCTGTGGAATCTACTCTTCCGGAGTAGAAAATGTCTAGCCACCGACCCTAGGGACAATGTATTTGCTTTGAAATCCTTAGTCGGGCTCGAACAAGAGCAATTGAATCACTTGATCGACTATGCGGAGAGTGTTGAAAGTTGCTTCAAACGAACTGCGATATTTCTTCTACCAATATTGGGTCTTCGCCTACTCACCGCCACTCGCCACCCGCATGGATTAGGCATGGCTTCTTGGATACCCGACTGGTCCCAAACTCTTCCTCTTTCATATGCCACGTTCTATTTCGAAGCCTGGAACTGCGATCCGGATGAAAGTGTGTTCTCGCCCATCAACATTGAGGATCAAAAGCGCGCCCTATCATCGTACTCGTACGCCGAATCCCACATCAGCCCTACACTACACGTTGTTGGATGTCAATATGCGCGGATTGTCGAATGTAGCCAAGTCTTACAGTTCGTTGATATCGACGATGTGGAGAGGCAAATGCTTCAAATGCACAACCACTTCAATAATCTCAGGTTATGTTTGAATGAGGAAAGCATATCCGAGAGCATTGAAACACCTCATCACTTCAGTGGGAAGATTCTCGATGGTAAGATATATGAACGCAGAGGAGTACTCAGCATTGATTAATTATAGCAATGTATCTTATGGATGGCATATATCTCGATAGCAATCTGCGCCGCTGTGATTGTCTCTATCCTCATGTCGTAAGTCCGTTCCTTGCCCGCCACAACAGATCTTTAACACGTCCCTAGAACGGTACACCGGTGATCGATATTCGGGAGGGATGTTCGGACTTTTATGAATCTCTCCAGGATTGCAGCATTGCTCTGATGCAAGACGGTGGGCTTGCAATCGTACCCGGGGCCGCACAAGATGGCGATGTAGTCTGCATACTTGAAGGTGCCGTTGCACCTTGTCTTCTTAGACAGTGTCGAGATGAATGGTGGATCCTTGTCAGCGGTGACTGCCACATATTTGGGGATGATCCATATACGATGACTGATTCGTATGCGTACGTCGACTCGCACCGAAGCCAAGCGGAAAGATTTGTGTTGGTATAGAAGCCTTGTTTGGGTAGTGTAAAAATCTTCTGTACGTGATATGTTGAACAAGATTCAGGCATTATGCGTCAATTGAAGTTAAGCGCATCGCCAGCCCACGCCAGCCTCATCGTCCCTAATAACCAGCAATCCATTCGTACGCGTCAATTTCTAACATCGCTGCTCCTTCCCTAATCAGACTCCACAGTCCTCAACCCCCTCCCGACATCCCTTCATAACCTGCTCAGCCAAACTACTTTCCACAACACCATCCTGCCAACAGACCCCCACACTCAACCCCCCATCCGCCCCCGTTACAACACTCGTCGTAACCGCCGCGCCAAACACAACCGCACTACGACTAAACACCATCCTACCAATCCGCCAGTGTGCGGCATCATCGTCGCCACCCCGAAGTTGATCAGCAGAGGGATCGTGAAAGCGACCCAAATTCGATATCTCAAACGCAGCATCGCGTGTCGTGCCGAGCAGCGATGTAAACACCGCAGCGACGTCGGGAATAAGTTTGAACGGCGCGATGGACGTGTATGGTTCGCCGGTTGGTGAGGCGTTGGCGAGATACCTCTTGATCTCTTTCGACGTATGACGTGCAGCTTGAAGACCGCTCATCACGCTTTCTCCATCATCACCGCCTTCCCCATGCTGCTCACGCCTCACATGCACTTTCAACGCATCGATAAAACTCCCCATCGCCGCATCCGCCTCAGTCGCAGGAAAATCCAGCCACGGCCGTAGATTAATCGGTATAATCCCCGTCAGCGCATCCACGCTGTCTGGTAGAGCGGAGAAGAGAGCGCCTGCTAGCACGGCGGTGAGGCCGGATGTGACTGTTACGCCGTTGTCCTTGCATTTCTTCGCGAATGTTGTGGTGGTTGTGGGGGAGAAGTATAGGGTTTTGTAATGAGTCTTCAGGGGCGTGTGAATGGGGGTTCCGAACCATTCTTCCAATTCTGAGCCGCTGTTTGTGCGGTGGGAGCGGGGATGGGGGTTGATGGGGAGGGGGTGGAGCTGCTCTAGGGGTGAGAGGAGTTGGATGTTGGGGTCGACGGGTATGTGTGTGTTGCTGTGGGTGTCGAGAGAGGGGAGGGAGATAGCGGTGTTCAGGCCCTGCATGAAGGACTTGTGGAAGATTGACCCTGTAGCGCCGTCGCCGAGACTGTGGTGGAAGATGAACGACGCAGTGAAACTGATCTCAGCCCCGGCATCTTGGAGTATCATCAGCCGCCAAAAGGGTATATCACCATACTCGGATGTAAAGCCAACATTATGCTGCCCCTCAAGAACCGCATCAAGCTCCTTATCGTCTTTCCCTTGCGCAGCACAACCTGTCCGCGTCTTCCAGACCACGCACTTTGCCAGATCGATTACCTCTAATCTCGCAAAGTACGCCTCCGGCGTCGCTTCGTTTATGGGGATTGCAGATAGGATAGCATGCTTTCTCACGACATCCGTCAACGCTGTATACACCACGCCTTGTAGATCGAGCGGTTGGGTAGTATTGGATGTACTGGATAGAGTGTAGTGGGCGGACATGCCGACATTCTTGAAGAAGCCAAGTGCGTGGGATACTGCGGAGAGCTGTTCGGATTTGCCTATTAGGTGGTAAGTTGGTGTGAAGGGTATGGGTAACGGATTGGAGTTTGCGTACCTAGTGGTCGCAGCATGGGAAGTTGTTGCGTTTTGGGCGTGTGGTCTGGTATGTTGCGCGTCATCTTGCAGATAGTTGCTGTGGTAGTGTGAAGGATAAGATGCGTTCGATGAGTGAAGGAGGTCACGACAGAGCTTCCGATGTATTGTAGAATGAGGTGATATCTATCTGATATTCCCGGTAGCGTAAGAAAGTGATTTGGGTTGTCGGATCGGATACAACGAACAACACGGCATAGCTGAGCAATACCAAGCCTACCAGCTATCGCACTAATGCCCTAGATGCTATGAGTCTAGTCACTTTGATCTTGGCCACATGAGCAGATTGTAAATAGCCATCGATCCTTCGCTCGTCACTGTTCCTCATTCAGGTTGGTGGATGACAACATCTCCGACAGTAAGCCGAGCAAGCCAGGCAAGCTACAACTACCAAGTCGCTTCGTGATCCAACAGATACGTTAGGGCTTTAGCGGGTACGCGGACCGCAAGGTACGGTCTATTCGACAATGGGCTTACGATAATGATCATACTATTAAAGATACAGTTTTGAAAAGCAAGACCTTGGTGTTGATGATTACGACAGTGTGCCAGCAATGAGGGTCATGATGCATTATCTGTGAAGTTGAGATGCGGACAGTAGGTAAGGCCTGCTGTCTGGATGGCAAGCAATAGACATCATGCTAGCGTACTTCGATTACGATATTTCGAATGGAATGGAAGTAGGAACGAAGAATCTCGACCTGGGCATAAACGCAGCACCACGGTAAGCACAGCACTTCATCCTGTGCTCCCGTCATCACCCAACGGCAGCATAACCCTCCTCAGCCAAGCCCTCTTCGCCGCAATCGCAGCCCCCACGACCGGCACCTTCGGATTCTCAACAGCATCAAACAGGTGCGTGCCTCCGGGCCAGACATGCAGCTCACACGACGAACCACACCGCCAAATGTTCATAGCATACATGACTGCAGGATCGCGAAACACCTCGCATTCAGCCGCATCGATGTAAGTCTGAGGTAAGTTGGACAGGTCCGTAGCGCGGGATGGGGCCTGATATGCGGTGACTGTGTTGGTGCCACGCTGACCGGCAAGCGCATGGTTCCAGGCCGCGCGGTTCGTGGCGCCGTTCCAGGGCACGCCGTGCTCGAATTGGTGGTCTGAGACGCTGTCGCAGCGGTCGTCGAGCATGGGCGACAAGAGCATTTGCGCTTTGATCGGGACGGTTGGAGTTGCCTTATCGCGCGCCATGAGACAGGTTGCTGCAGCGAGGGGTGCACCGCCTGAGGTCCCGCAGATCACGATCGCGGCTGGATCGATGCCTAGGCGCGCGGCGTTTGTCGAGAGCCACACAAGTCCATCATAGCAGTCTTCGGCGCCGCCTGGTGCAGGTGTCTCGGGTGCGAGCCGGTATTCGATCGAGGCGATGACGCATGGGATGTCTTGGACGAGATCGACTAGTTGCGCAACAGCGCTGAAGCGATCGCCTGATATCATGCCGCCACCGTGTATGTAATACAGGACTGGTAATGCATTGGACGAGGCCTTCGGGGCGAAGACTGACAAGGCGATACTGTGGCCGCACGAGCCGGGTACGGCATGCTCCGTATGCGTCAGATGCGGGTTCGCGCCGAGGATTGGTTCGGGACTGCCACCAACATCGAAGCCGCGGAGGAAGGCTACATCCAACTCTTCCGGTAAAAGAGCAGAATCGATCAAAGGTGCTAGACCGGGATCGATGGAAGGCCTGGGGATGGTGATGCGCGGATCTAGCTGCGCAGCCTGCGAATACGGGTATGGGTATGGTGTTGAATCGTGTGTCATGTTGGCCGGTGAGGACGCGATAGCGAGCCGCGACGCATCATGACCTTACATGTGTACATGTACTGGATGTTTACGGCGGGCGCAGAGGCGCCACGCTGACAGTAAGCGGGGATGCAGACACGACCCGCGAACCAGGGTGAGGTTGGTGAAGCCATACGCGAGCACGGACCCTGTCCAACGGCCCGCTCCACTGCAAGCGGTCTGAGGGCATATTACCCGCTGCTGTGGGCTTGGTTCCGACGCCGTCATCCCACGCACCAGGCCTTCAACACATGTCGCCCACGAGTGCGCAGCCGATTCTAGACCTTGCCACGAGGCACCCTGCCCGATCAGCCACCTAGCTGCACGAGAGAAGCGCCTTCTCAAACAAGCGCATTCTGCCGTGAGCGCGTTTTCGAATGAGCGAATTTCGCATGAGCACGTTTCGGCTATCAGCTGCTCTTATTAGCAAGTCTAGCGACGCATCTTTTGCCGCTAGAAAGGTCTTGTAGAAGTCCGACACACGACTGAACTCCTTCTTAACCTCCTAGGGAGATATACTCCGTAGCCAAGGAATGGACCCCGCCCACAGTAATCCGGCTCGCGACAAGACGACGAAGAGGATATCAAGTTGTATCGGCGGGTAGCCAAGGGCTTTGCCGTAATGGCGGAGACATGGGCGACATGTTGGGGCACGGGTTGGTATGGTCGGAAGTCTACGAAGAAGAGAATGCGCTTCTGGCTCAGACTGCGGTCTAGTCTCGCTTCGGTATGATGGTATGACTGCTGTTGCTGTCAGCTTTGCTACTCCCACATTACGGCGATGCTTACTCGGTTCTCTTAGCCTTCAGATGTAGCTCGTATTGAGCCGTTCTCTTTCCACTTCTCCACCGGGAGGCGGTCGCTGGACAAAGCTATATCGCAACATCGCGTAAGCTAGGGATGGTTGGCGTTGACGCCGCTCTAATCCGCCTGAAGTCAAGTATTTGCGATGGCGATTGTGATGTTTGCAATTGTGTGGAACCTTGCACTAAGATTGGCGGATGAGGAGCATCGTTGAGATGATGTTGAGAGCATTGGTAATGTTGGTGTCAGCGTGTATCTAGACGGCAACACACGATTGGGCGACATGCTGCTCGTAGCCGGTTAGCATATATCGCATCGCCAACTGTTAGTTGTGATCAAAGCGTGAGTATAGGCTGTACTGAGCCTGCGTCCGCCTGGTGGCGGCGTGGATGCAGTAGAGAAGATGCTTGGCGATGAAGCGCGACGCGACAGATGAGAGGGTTTCGCGCTCGGACTGCCGCTAGAGAACACGTGACGCTTGGCACCCCCCCGTCAAACATCACCGCGGCAGGCATCGCCAACATGCCATCACACACCAACCGACCCGCATCTTCGACCATCACACATCCTAGCCCCCATCCGGGTTATCGATCGCCGGATCGGGCTCGTCTTCAGTCAGAATGACTACACTCCAGCGACACAGCTTGGCCGGACCAAACATGCACACTAATCGTAAACCCTCCACCTCCACCTGGTCTCGTGAAGCCCAATTGCATCAATGGCAGGAGCATCTCATAATACCAGCGCTGAGAATGATCGCCATGACTCGCACGATGCGCTGACTGTATGCTGCCTGGGAACAAGCGACCCGGTGAACGTCCGCTCGCCTCGAACAACCTCATATTACCTCAGCCGCCCCTGCAATGCCGGAGCTCGGACTGTATTTGCGTGCCGTTCCCGAGACTACACTGTCATCGTGGCTTCCGTCAGCCTTCGTCTGGCCTGAAGGCTCGTGTGGCAATCCTGCATCTTACCTGCATACACAACACAACTCTGACCATTTCATTCTAGGGTCCTTATATGAGCGACTTCAGAACCTGAGGACAGGCTTTACTCACCTTCACAGACCACAAGTGTTTTGATGTCTCACTGACTATGGTGGACATGACCATACGCCTCAACGGCTTGACTGGCAACAGCCCCAACGGCCTTGGTATCTCGCTTCAAACCACAAACCCGCCAGTTGCTGGATCGTCTTCGGACGTAAGACTTACATCGACCAAGATCCTGGATATCATCTACGAACATGCTCTCAACAAGTTCGACGATTCCAAAGAACGCTTAGCGGCAGGAACGGCGAACTTCCTGGCCGTAATCGACCGATTCGTTCTGGCAGGTGAACGCGTCGAAGCATGTCTGCCGGCCTTTCCTTTCAAGTCGGCCAACAAGGTTTACAAAGTGCTTGGTTCGCTTCCAGACAAGGCTGAAGAGCTAGCGCTTCAACGCCTGAACCACATGTGCGCAAGGATCAAGGATGTCTACAAGCCTGGAGCAAGAGTGACCATCATATCCGATGGCATCACCTACAACGGTATGTGTATGTATGATCATTACGGAAGTTCTCTACTAATGCATCAAACAAGACTTGTTATCAATCTCTGACCGCGAGACATGGATCTATGGCGAGGCTCTGCGGCAAATGGCAGTGGAGAAGAAGTTCACACACGTTGCCTTCTCTCGCTTGAAGGACATACTAGACCTTCCACTCCCGGACAAGCTGCGAGAGATCACCTACGTCGCCAATTGTACCAACTTCCGGCGACTGCTTCTGAACAAGCACGGAAGGCCGGATATCGATATCGACAAAGAGATCAGGGAGAATGCGGATACGAGACTTACTTATCTAGGCTACCGCAAATTTCTCGAGTCGGATTTGAAGCACATCTTCGCGCTTGGAGAGAATCGCGGCAGCAACCAATACAAGAGGGACGTCAAGTATCTAGCCAAGCAGATGCTTTTCAGAGGATACGTAAGTTCCGACAGCCCTCGCACTAGTGGCTGAGCTATCGGACACTAACACCAAGTACAGGCTTACGCGGGAGCAGTCAAGGCGGCCTTCCCAAACCACCTGAGGTTGTCGATACACGAATCAATAGGCGACCACAAGATCTCGATAAGTCTCCTCAACACCAAAACGGGCTACACTACACCCTGGCACTGTAGCGTAGCCATGCTAGCCGACGGGGAATGGGTTAGCGCCCCCAAGGGCGAGTTCGAGAAGGACCAGCGGCTCGAGCTCATATACGAGAACGGGCGGCCAAGCTACTTCAAGGAGAGGAAACTGCAACGTGCCGATATGCCGTGGATCAACGAGGCAAATACCAGCTACCTGCAGGCTCGCAGTCTGTTTAACGGCACGAAGAGCGGATACTCATCCCCGAGCGCAATGTCGATGGCCAGTGGCGCCTCGACACCACCCACCTCTTTCGCACAATCACCACCGCGATCCCCACCACGTTCTTCACCGAACATGAAGACTTCGGATTCATCATATACGGACGCCACTGGAGGAGAGCCGGACTTCGGTCGCCGCCTCATACCTCGAATCATGGACCAAGTCGCGAGAGATCACCCCAGCCGTGTTGTCTTCTCGATAGCAAAGCCTTCCGGTGCAGGTCTAGCATACCGCGACATATCAGCGCATGCGTTTGCGAAAGCCGTAGACAAGACAGCTTGGTGGCTCCATGCCCAGATCGGCGAGTCGGCATCCGTGCGGCCAGTAGGCTATATCGGGCCACATGACCTCCGGCATGTCCTCCTTACATATGCGTGCGTCAAGGTGGGCTACGCCGCACTCAATCTTTCGCCCAAGAACAGTGTTGAAGGCGCCCTGGCTGTGCTCGAGGCCACCGACTGCGACATTTGGGCCAAAGCAGGCGAAATACCAGCAGTACCTCTGGTAAAGAACTTTCTGGAGAGGCGTTCGATGAAGTTGTTGGAGCTACCACTCTTAAACGACCTCTTGGATGCGGAAGACACCAAGCCGTTCCCCTACACCAAAACCTTTGAAACTTCGGCTTCGGATCCCTTCTGCTATCTTCACACATCGGGCTCGACAGGTGTGCCGAAACCTATTCCATGGTCTCACAGCTTGATCGGAACGATGGATGCAATTCGCCTACTTCCACCTGTCGACGGCGATGAGGGGCTGGTACCCTGGACTTCGGACTGGAAGGAAGGAGACCGGATCTACTCTTCCTTTCCCATGTGTCACGGCGCTGGCATTATCATGAACATCCTGATGCCAATATTCTTCGGTCTACAGGTTGTCATGGGGCCAACAAACGTGATACCCAACATGTCGCTGGTCGAGAACCTCGCCGATAGCGCAAAGATAGACATTTGGAGTATGGTGCCATCACTTGTCGATGAGCTTGGAGACACACCTGATGTGTTGGCCAAGCTCCAGCGATCCAAATTCATCTGCGCATCCGGTGGCCCGGTTAGCCCGATCAGTGCCGGCAAAGTCAACGACGTCATCAGAGTGCTCAATTTGACGGGAACGACGGAGGGTCTCTTCATCGGCAACCTTTTTGTTGACAGGGAGGATTGGTTCTGGTTCGCCTTCCATCCCTACTCCGGATTCGAGTTCAAGGAAGTGGAGCCGGGTGTCTATGAGCATTGGGTTCACCGCAACGAACATTCATCCTTGTTCCAAGGCATCTTCCACACATTCCCGGAGAAGACATCGATCAACTTCAAAGATCTCTACAAGCAACATCCAACCAAACCCAACCTTTGGGCATTCACGGGACGCAACGACGATCTCATTGTTCTGTCCAACGGATACAAGATCCTACCTTTGGAGTTCGAAGCACTGGTTGGTACCCACCCTGCGATCGATGGTTGCCTTGTGGTCGGTAGCCATAAGCGCCAAGCAGGCCTGCTCATCGAGCTGAAGGACTCCGTGGCCAAGAGCGACGAACTCATGGACAGCATATGGGCCAAGATCGAGACAAGCATGTCTTCTGCCCGACACACAGTCAACTTGACACGCGACTACGTCATATTCGCGCAACCAGACAAACCCTTCGTTCGGACAGATAAAGGGACTGTCAAGAGGAAAGCAACAATGGCGCTGTATAGCGACTATATCGAGCGATTCTACAGTTTCCAGAACGAAGAGAGGTCTTTCATCGTCGATAGTAGCTCCACATCAACGTTGCAGCAGTCTGTCCGAGAGATACTCGCATCCTCTCTTCCAGCCGCCTCCAATGCCACTCCAGACGATGACCTGTTCGCTCTCGGTCTGGATTCTTTGGGAGTGTCTGCAGCCGTTACTGCCATTCGAACAGCTATCACGGGCCTGGACAAACTTGCGCCCCGTCATCTCTACGCCAATCCAACCCTGGCCAAGTTTACCGCCGCCCTCGAACCATTGATCGCTGGAGCGAAGAACGGTGCCAGATCAGGTGACGATCAAGAATCGAAACTGCAGCGCATGATCGCTCAGCGAAGAGCGTGGCAGTCCTTCCGGCTGAATCCCTTCGACTACGTCAATCCGAATCACTACATGGGCCTGGTGTTTTACTTTCCGCTACAGGGAGACGCGTCATTCGAGGAGACGTTTGCGAACATGCAAGCTGGACTCAATCGAACGTTTGAACTCATACCAGCCCTCGGTGGAAAGATGATTCGCTCTTCCAAGGACGAGATTGCACATGCGAACGGGGACCTCACCGTTGCCGTGCCACCGTTTGGGCAACCGGCTCGCGATCGGCTGGTGTACAAAGATCTATCTGATGTGCTGCCGACTTTCGAGACTCTACGAGAAGGTGGTTTCGTACCTTCTGCCTTCAAAGACGAGTTGGTCCTGCGACAAGACACCTTCCCACAGCTACCCGCAGACATTCTTGTCGCGCAAGCCAACTTCATCCAAGGCGGTTGCATCCTCGCCATTGACCTCAACCACTGCTGCCTGGATGGCGTAGGTGCAATCATTGCCATCAAAGCGTGGGCCGAGAACTGCAGATACCTGCAAGGGGACTCATCAGCAACATGTGCGTGGTACGATGCGGAGAGCTTCAATCACAGCCTTCCCGAAGTACTGCATGAGTTGGAAGGACATGCGCGCTCGGTAGATGAGATCGACCCTGATGTCTGGGGCTTACTTCCATTTGTTCCCACGGATGAAGTCCTTGCGCAACATGCTGCCAGAGCATCGGGACCTCTCGGCCGACCGCCACGCTACCCGCTGCACTCGGTATGGCCTTTGCCGGCTGCAGAGAAGAAGATGGATACTACTCTCTTTCTGATCCCACCCGAGAAGGTCGAGTTGCTCAAAGCGGACGTCACAAGCGATCCGGTTGCGAACGGCGTCACCACATCTATCAGCGATATGGTACAAGCCTTCTTCTGGCGCTCTGCATTGCGAGCTCGCCACGCTGTAGCCAAGGCCAATGGCCAACAGTTCAGCCCTGAAGACTGCTCCATTCTCGAGTTGCCAACGGACGGACGACCCTACTTCTCCTCCCTCTTACCAGACTCGTACATGGGCAGTTTACTCACGCTCAACCGAACAAGCATGCCAGTCGAAGAACTCTGCGCCTCGACCACGAGTATTGCAAGTATCGCGCAGATGCTGCGTGCTTCTGCTGCACGCATGACGCCAGCACTGATTCACGATGCTTTTACCCTCCTACAGTCACTGCCAGATCACAGCAGATTCTCCACAGCCAACATGGGTCTTGACCATATGCACGCCATGATCTCCAACATGATTCTCTTCCAGATGAACGAGATCAGCTTCGGTGACGTCTACTTCGCCAACGGAGGTTCGCCGGAGACGATGAGGCCACAGCTAGAGCGTGGAAGCGGGCGATTCAGGTTCTTAGTGGTGTTCCCACTGAAGGCAGATGGTGGCGTGGAGTTGGTGCTGGGCACGTTTCCTGAGGAGCGAGAAATGCTTGCACGTGATGAGGAGTTCACTAGATATGCGCAACTGGTTGATGTCGCTGCTTGCTGAGGTAGGTAAGGCTGAGCGTCTTGAAATGGTTGTGGGGGAGTATGGTAGCTATCGCGCGTATAATTTGACTCCTTGCCTTATTCGAGCGCGCGCAGTGTTACCTTCGAATGCAGCGTCAACGCCTGAAAGATGCAGCCGCACTCACCGCTCAGCACCATTAAAGGAATGGGCAGGTTCGTGCAACAAGTCTCCGTGAGCATGATCTAGCCTCCAAACGCATGTCAGCCGTGCATCTTGAGCCCCCACGCTTGCGCATCAGCAGGGTTCAGGGTTTCGGGCCATAACGATCGCAAATATGCTCTTCGCCCAGCCGCTTGTACCACATGCATGTCATGCTCGTGTTAAGCCGTCGACTCGGTGAAGGTGACAAGTCAGTTTAGCTCAAGAAAGCGTGGCTTTCTGACCTGCATGGTTGCTAGGACTATCAGCGGCTGGGCTGTGGGTGTACTCAGCCGCGAAGTTGTGTCTACACAGTCAACCTAGGTCCCGTCGATACAACCATCACGATCTCTCGAGACCGCAATTCTGCGACATGCATTCTTCTCGCGCGTCGATCGAAGAGCCTCTCCTCTCTCCATCCTCTTCGACATGCACATTTGCTGAGCCTACAAAATCCAGCATCGACGACACCCACCATACCCACCTTGAAGACCCACCAACCAATCATGACACCCCCTCCACTACAGTCCAACCGGGCGTCCTCGCCATCGAAGCCACAACACGCGCCTGGACAAATCACTCCCTCACAACAGCCTACATAATGATCTATCTCATCTACTTCGTCGAAACGCTGCTCGCCGGTACAACAGCAGCGCTCATTCCATACGTCACATCCGCTTTCTCGATGCACTCGCTCACGCCCACCGTTAGCATACTGAGCAACGTCGTCGGCGGCGTGACGAACCTGACGATCGCAAAGATCATCGATGTCTTCGGGCGACCGCATGGCTTCATCCTTTGCGTGATCTTCGGTACGATGGGATTGCTTTTGATGACTGTGTGCGAGGGCGTGGGAATGTATGCTGCGGCTATGATATTCCATACTGTGGGGAATAATGGCGTGCAGTACATCTTGTCGGTATTCATCGCCGATACGACGAAGTTGGAGAACAGGGCGCTGATGCAGGCGCTCATGAACTCGACTGGCCTCATCACAGGATGGGTCGCTGGGCCCTTGGCGCAAGGGTATCTGAACGGCCTGGGGTGGCGGTGGGCGTTTGGCATGTTCGGCGCACTTGTTCCGCTTGTTACGCTGCCGCTGTTTGGGCTGTTGGTGTGGAATTATCGGAAGGCGAAGAGAATGGGACTTGTGCGTGAGCGCAGCAACCGTCGTAGTACTGCGCAGTCCGTGGTGCACTACAGTCGGGAGTTTGATGCGATCGGCTTGAGTTTGGTCTCGGTGGGCGTTACACTTTCCCTGCTGCCGTTCAACCTTCACACGTTGGCGGGCAAAGGTTGGGCATCGCCAATGGTGGTCGGCATGTTCGTAGTCGGCATTGGTCTTCTCATCGCATTCGCATTCTGGGAGAGGAATCGTGCGACAATTCCTCTCCTTCCATATAATTTGCTCATGGATCGAACCGTCTTCGGCGCATGTCTGCTATGCACCTGTCTCTTCGCCAGCTATGCCGTTTGGAACAGCTACTTTGGCTCATACCTGCAAGTCGTGCAAGGCCTTAGCGTGGAAGAAGCGAGCTACGTCGCGCAAGCCTATACCGTGGTCAGCGTGGTATTCGCGGTCTTGGCCGGCTACGTCATTCATCGCACTGGCCGCTTCAAAACCGTATCGCTCGTCGTTGGTATACCGCTCAGCATGCTGGGTCAGGGTCTCATGGTCCTCTTCCTCGCTCCGGGGAACACCGGCTATATCATCATGTGCTTCCTCCTTATCTCCGTTTCACAGGGCGTCCTCGTCGTTACGGATGAGATCGCTATCCTGGCCGCAGGGTCACAAGAGCATGTCGCTGCAATGCTCGCTCTTGTTAGCATCTTCGGGAACATCGGCGGGGCCATCGGTTTGACCATCGCCGCCTCGATCTGGTCGGACGTGCTTCCAAGTCGACTTCGACAATATCTGCTTACAGAAGAGTTGCCAAACCTTGACAAGATCTTTGGAGATTTGGCGATGCAGCTGGCTTATCCGCTCGGGTCGCCCACGCGCATCGCTATCCAGCATGCATATGAAGACGCGATGTCTCGACTTTTGCTCGTGAGTACGGGTATCTGGGTCCTCGGCGCTGTCGGAGTGTTGATGTGGCGGAACATCAACGTGAAGCAAGTTCAGCAGAGCAAGGGCCATGTTTGGTGATAGCGACGTTGTAGGAGCCGGGATGGCATGTGGTACCTATAGTAGATCAGAATGAAGATTGATACAGAGTCGATGTTGCGCAGTAGGACGCATTGACGGGAACAAGCGCGTGCGTGCCGAGATTAGAGCAACGCCAGCCTCTCGTTTAATCGTCGGAAATAGATGCTCCGTGATACGGCTTTTTGGGGCGTAATCGACGTCCCGAGAACCTTTTGGTACTACCCTCACGACAAAACGCTTCACGAGAGTTTGCGCCTGTCGATTGGACTTACCCTTCACCAACTGTCGATATATAACTCCTCGACTTTCGAGGCAACTTACTACCCAAAATCCAACAGGAAGAAGCAATGCAAGAAACCCGTCAGCCCCCGCAACCAGCGCCCGACGCACAGACATTTGCGAGGCTCCATTGTACCAAAGTTGAGACCTCGTCGATACGAATCGAAGACCGCACTTGTTTGCTTTGCGACACAGAATATGACGACCCTAGCCCTGATGAGGGAAGCGATCCCGAGCACCCTGTGCAAATTGACTTCGGCGATTGTCACCACGTCTTCGGCCATCGTTGCCTGCGCAGGTTGATCGATGCCCGAACTGCGTGGAGTAACAAGTGCCCGCTATGCCGGACGCAGTGGTTTGGCACCATACCTGTACCTTTGCGCCCAGATCAAGTCATTTTCTACATCCGAGCAAGAGAGCCGGTATATTCTCCCTGGCCGGAGCGCCGTCGAAGGGTGGAGACTGCAGTAAGAGCTCAAGCTGCGCGACTGCTTGGAAGGAGAGACAGGGACGGGGGTGGCAACCAAGCGGATGCATCGCAAGTTGCAGACCTTGAGAGATCTGAGGGACGCATACGGCCAGACAACCGTCACATCTGGTGAGGCCGGCGAGGTTCGAAAGACTCGCAAGATCTGTGTGAATTACTAAAATATGGAAGGACTGGCAGTGCTGGATGTCTTGTGCAGGCGCCCGAGGGCGGGTTCACTCGTGAATCGGACGACGAATATGACAGGCCGCTTCGGCTACTCGGTGGAAGGATGGACGTTGGTGCGGAGAACTGGAATACCATGGTTGTGTTTGTAGTTGTCTCTTTGTTTAGCAGGCTGATCTCTCGTGGGGTACTATGTGCAGATGCTGCGGAAAAACTAGATCCCCTGATATGAGTATTTTGCTGTCGGCGGTGGAGTCGCGTGCTTGGAACGGGTACCAGAATAAAGAATGTTGATGCACATTCTATTGGAAGTCGTGGATTGAACGCGTGGAAATCATTACAATATCTCCGTACGTGACCGCGTTTTTTGAAGGCTTGATGTGAAGCACGAAGCAATGTATAAGTACTCTTTGCAGGACCGTGGTTTCTTGCTTCCTTACCATACCTACATACGTTGCGCAATCCCGTCAATTAGCTTCTTCAACATGTCCAGTCACCGAGCTGAACGACGCATCCGCGAGTACTTATCGCATCTAATACCCGTGCCACTGAACGATTTATCAGAGAGTGATCGGATATGTACGTTGTGCTACGAGGCCTTTCCCCCGCTGGAGGAAGGCGGCGACTACCCAGTCCGTGTACGCTCCACCCACGCCAACTCGACTTGTCGGCATGTGTTCGGAAGAACGTGCATCGAAGAGCACCTGAGCAGCGGCAGAGGCTATAGCAGGAGATGTCCAATATGTCGCGAGAGCTGGTTTGGCGATGCAGAGGACGAGGCCGACGAAGAGCCGGAAGAGTCTGCAGTAGCGGCAGCGCATAGACAGAGGAGTCAGTTTCGTGCGCCTGGGGAGACGCCGGAGGATCGGCGAATGGAGCTTATCTTTGGGTTGGAAAATACGAGTGAGCAGGAGCGTCAGCGGTTCTTCGCATCCGTGGGGCAAACTCTACGTGCTATGCCATCGGCAGAAGCGGATGCCCAAGCAGCTATCGGCCAGTCGGTTCAGGCGATTGCTGACGCCGAGGAAAGCTTGCGCGTGATCCGCAACATCCAGGCCGATCGCGCATCGCCCCCAGCCGTGGACATGTCGCAAGGCGTGCGTCGTGGCAGCGCAGAAGAAGAGGACGAGGAAATGGAACGGCGATTGATGCATGCGGAGCTGCGACACGCCAGGCAGGCGGTTGATGCGGGCCTACAACTCGCCGCGGCGGTTAGGGCGAAGAGGGTATCACGTGAGGACAATGAGCGCTCGTTGCAACGAATGTCCCAGCAGGGACGAGGTACCGCGCCTACATCGCGACACAGCGGCGCATCGCCTAGGCGCGATGACTTCGCGACTCTACCGAGTGCGGGCCGCATGATGCGAACGATGGGATTCTTGGAGCAGCTTCATCGAACGGAAGAGGTGATGACCGATAGTTCAGACATAGCGGAGAGGATGGGTGATGTTGAGCGAGCTGTGGACGCTTTGTGGAGGGGTGTTGACGATGATAGGCGGCGGCGAGGAAACATTCGGTTCGTGCGTCGCGACTCTTGAGTGGCTTCGAAACAATAGGGTTCATACCCTTTAAGTAGATCAATGCAAGCATCTACGACGTTTCGCTGCCGTGATGTGAAGATGGAGTGAGTGTGTTTGGGCGGCGATATCTCTGGGATCTGCCCGGAGATCGTGACTATCTCCGATGTCGCGCTAGTCGCGTCTGATTCTTCACCCACCAATTGCGCCGACGCGACCATCGTCAAACGCGTTCGGAAGCGCGCAAGCTCTGCAACATCGCCTATATCTTCCAGCCGTAATACCCAGGCTGACAGTTTAGAACACCATGTCGCGCCCACAAGCTGATGATGACTTCAAAGGCGCCACCGATCGCTTTTTGGCGTGGTTCAAGGCTGGCGGCGGTGTCTTCCGCGACGACCTGCTTGAAATTCAAGATTTGAGAGATAAGGACGCGGGCCGAGGAATCAGTACGCCTTCCAAACCCCAGCAATGCGTGGAATTATGAGCACTGATAGTGCATAGTTGCGAAGCAGGATATACCCCAGGATACGACGCTATTCACCATTCCCAGAGACCTGATCATTAGCGTAGAGACTTCCGAACTTCCTGGTAAACTGCCTGAAGTTTTCGACGCGTTTGTCGGCGGTGAAGGCGACGATGAGAAAGAGCCTCTCGACTCATGGACATCCCTCATACTGGTCATGATGTACGAGCATCTACAGGGCGATGCATCACGCTGGAAGCCATATTTCGACGTACTACCACGGACGTTCGATACACCCATCTTCTGGTCCCAAGCAGAACTGAAGGAGCTTGAGGGAACTTGCCTTTCGGTCGACAAGATCGGAAAGCAGCAGAGTGATGACATGTTGAGATCGCGCGTTGTTCCTGTCGTTGAGGAAAACCCGAAGGTCTTCTATCCGGAAGGGGCTTCAAAATTGAGTAGTCAAGAACTTCTTGATCTTGCGCACCGCATGGGCAGCACAATCATGTCTTACGCTTTCGACCTGGATAACAAAGACGAAGAGTCCGACAACGAAGAAGACGGATGGGTTGAAGATCGTGACGGCACCACTCCTCTTGGAATGGTACCCATGGCAGATATACTGAATGCGAATGCCGATTTCAACGTGAGTCGTATGCCAGCGCGGACGCACTCTTCCGTGAGCTAACAGACCCCGACAGGCACATGTCAATCATGGCGACAGTCTCGAAGTTATGTCGCTTCGATCAACTCTGCCAGCTGGGTCGGAGGTCCTCAACTACTACGGCCCGTTACCAACGTCGGAGTTATTACGTCGCTACGGCTACGTGACACCTGAACACCAGCGATATGACGTAGTCGAGCTACCCTGGAGCTTCGTTCGCGCAGCGCTCATTGAACAGCTCACAGTGGCGGAAGAGGTCGTTAGCAAGGTCGAGGTACAATAATAGCTGTCACACTCCCGACGGGCGCATGAGCTGACAGTGACCCAGGCAAAGCTTGAAGAGAACGAAGAGTTCGAAGAGTACTTCATCGTCGAGCGCGACTCCGGCGATCCAGATTCGGAAGGGCAGCTCACGTATTCGGCTCAGCTGCGCGAAGTCTCTGTTGAGCTGGAAGAGCAAGTAAAGGCTGTGTTCAAGGGCATCAAGAAGCAAAAGCCAGAGCTCTTTTCGGAGAAGCGGAAGCGCGTCGACGACTACCAAGCAATCGTATCGAAGGCTCTGACTGCAAAGCTTGGGACGTATCCGACGACCATGGAAGAAGACGAGACGCTTCTCAAACGTGACGACCTAGCTAAGCGCCATCGCATGGCGATCACAGTCAGGCTCGGGGAGAAAAGGCTGCTTCATGAAGCTCTGGCACTTCTGCAGCGGGGCGACACGGATAATGTCGCAACCCAGGTCGGCAAGAAGACGAAGCAGAAGGCGTAATGTACGTATTAGAGCGATAGAGAAGGCGGTACCCATGTCGCATTTGCGCCATCCACAAACACACGAATCGAACTCCTCATACTTTATCGCATCCCGGTCAATCTCGCGCTAAATATCCTGTTGTCGCCTGCTACCGCCTCGCAGAACAAGCATCCATTCACAGCGTCGCATGCCATGCAACGCGGTCATCACTGAGCTCTGACTCCCGAAGACACTCGCTACGCGCGTATGCTGCGACCGCGACATCCCATCGAAAGCCCCCACTCGCAGCACGGTATCTTCAATAGCCACTGTTGTCACAGCACGAGAGTGCCGCCACGTCAGAGTGTTCCCGATATCGATGCTGTACTTCACCGTCGCAAGGCTCGAATGACCTTGCGCATTGCATACAAGCAACCTTGGGGTCGTTTATCTCACGCGAAACCATCACTCTAGCCCGCCATCGATCTCCGTCACAGCCACGAAAGATTCGCAATATTCACTCACTCGCGCCGCGTCACATAGCGTCGATGTTGACCAGGCTAAGCGTCACATCGACAACGCGCGTGTGGTGTTCACGTTCGGGATTGACCACGTGTAAAAACGCTCGCTACCCACGAGGGACGGACGGACGTGAACGAATGTGGCACGTCAGAAGCTGGGCACTCTCAAGCAACGTGCGCGAGGGCGCCAGAGATGGAAAATGCGCATTGCTTTCATCTATGAACGCGAATAACTCACGGCCACGCGTGTTGTCATGGAGCCCTATAGCCATCGATGGGTATGCAGTATTTCGCGCATCCTCACCAACGCGACATCGAAGTCTTCCAGCTCGCGTCTCACGCCTTCATCACTCGTCTCCAGCCTCGCCAGTCTTGTGAGCGCGCCATCCACCGCCGCGAGCATCTCCGTCCGCCCACCATGTGGTGCGGGGAACCACTCTACGCGACACATCGGACATGTATGGCTCCAGGGGTGGCCGCCGCGAATGTGGCTTTCGATACACCGGCGCTCGAAGATGTGCACGCATGCGCCGCGGTTCTGGACCTGCACCGGGTACTCATCATCGACGTCGTCGCCGGTTCGAGAACGCGAGCGATCGTTGGGAGGCTCGGCGAATGGTCGATGGCATATGCAGCACTTGCGGTCACTTGGAGCGTCGTTTGGAAGCGATGCGAGCGCGATAGGGATGATGTTGGCGGTGAGGAAATGAGCGATCTGGTAGTCTTGGATATGTTGCGGCATTGTTTGTGGGACTGGGAATAGTGCTATCGCGAGGCGATCGCCGGAGAACAGTGTTTGTAAAATGAAACTTGTTCGCGCTTTACGTTGCTGTCACTGTAGGTCTGAATGCAACGGGTCTCCTGTTGTGAAGAGATACATATTTATCGCGTCGCTTTACGCGACAGCATTCTCGCAACGCATCTACTCTAACATGTTGCTACGCAACGCGCGTGTCTGTGACGTGTGCCTGTGTAACGCATGCTCTTGCGACGTAGAATCTCGCAAAGTAGAGCTTCGCGATATAAGCCTACCCTAGAGGACGTGCTTGGGGCTACTGGCCCCAAGCGATTTTTAGTAGTACTGATAAGAACTAATAAGGAACGAAGGGTAGAACTAAGGGCCTAGCTCTAAGCCGTTGCTAGCAGCTATCTAAAGTAATATTAGACATTCTAAAGAGGCTATTTTGTGCAGAATTGCTGTGCGATTCTAAATCTACCCTTAGATTATCTATAGCTAGTTAGGATAAAGAGTTATATAGGCGCAAAGTTAGGGGGTTAGTTTTAGTATTCCTTCTATTAGAGTTAACTCCGTTGCGTGCAAGCTGACGTTGCGTGCAAGCCGACGCCGCGTGCAAGCCGACGCCGCGTGCAAGCCGACGCTGCGTGCA